>JZKD02S2021076.1:307229-319964 GCA_000966675.3 Picea glauca
TTATCCTTTTAACCTGATTTATATAATAATAAAAATTAAAATTAAAATTAAATAATTAAAATAGAAAAAAAATAAAATTTTAAACAAAAAAAAAATCACTTAAATTTAATACCAATAAGAAAAATTTAGATTCAAATGATCGTGGGCCTCGCATGAGGCCCATGTTCCCTCTTATCCCTCCAAAATCCTACACCTAGATCTCCAAACCCTACATGCATCCTTCTCTTCCACCTCTTTCCTCTGTCGCCTGGCCATTCTGCTTGGTCCCTCTGCTCTTGGCGTTGGTGTTGGTATGATCGTGGCTTGTGAGTTTTCTTTTTTTTGTTTGTAAAAGGTTTTAGGGTAACAGGTCCTGTATTAGCCTGCGGTTCCCCCTTTTTTTTGTTTTCTTGGTCCTGTTCGTCCTCCCGTGGCTTGGAGCTTTATTTGCAGGTCGCGTGGCCTGGTGATTGTGCTCTTGGGTGCTCTGTGCTTCGCTTTGGTGACTTATGTGTTGGTTTTTTTTATGGTTGTGGTTTCTTTGTGGTCTGGTGTTGGGCCGCTAGGCTCCATATTGATAAAAATGTGTAGTGCACAATCGATGGGGTCGATCTCCCTTGATGTTCTTGTGGATGTATTTCTCTACACTTGGTTGATTTGGTATTTTCTTGTGTTATGTTGTTGTTGCGTCTGTGAAATGACAGAGCGAGGGTTTTGGTGCAGCATGGCTACCATTAATTTCCTGCAAAAGGAATCTCTTTTCCGAGATTGGTTCACTAGTTTCTGTTTAAAAATGCAGACTTTAGCCACTATTTTGTTGTTTTTGGCAGCCTTGAGCCCATGGGTTAATTGAAATGGTCTCTTGCCCCTTGTGGGCTCTCTCCTTGGCAACTTGCGTATGGATTCTCGATGTTTTATGGTGTATGCTCAGCTCTTGGTTGAAGGTTAAAGATTTGGTTTGATGAGTTATAAACCCTAGGCGCGTTGTGCACTATGATGACCTGTGGACTTTCACCGTGGGTGTTCTCTTTGATGTTGCCTTGGGTAATAAATGATGTTCGGTGGTTCTAGGTATGACCTCAGCTGTGATTTAGGTTTTATTTTGAAGTTGGAATTGGATATTGGGTAAGAATATCCAATATTTTACCTCTTTCTTTATATATATATTTTTGTTGCAAATTTTATTTTTTTTACTATTTCTATTTCTATTTTTGTGATGGATGTGTAGCTCTCGGTTGCGTGATGGATGTGTAGCTCTCGGTTGATAATCCTTGTTTCTTTTGTGCACTAAGGAAACTTTATAGGATCCTCCTCCTCAAGGGCTTCGCGTTTGGTGTTGGGATTTGTGTTATGTGTTGGTGTAGGTTCTTTGCTCGACAGCTATGAGCTCGGATAATTGGAGATTGGCCCTGTGGGATCAATATTTTATTTACTATTTATTGTTTCTATTTCTGTGATGGATGTGTAGCTCTCGGTTTATGATCCTTGTGGTAGGGGTCGATTGATAGGCCCAACACATTTTTTTTCACTTTCTTTTTTTTACTTTATTCTTATTTTTTTTGTTTCTAATTTTATCTATATCTATTGATGAGTGCGGAAGAACAAAGGTGTCATGGACTCCTCTTCCATGTGACTTGGTTTGGCGCATGGGCAAACTTCTCTTCTGCATTGTATTATGGTATGTGTTTTCCAACTGTGGAATTTTGATCCCAGTGCTTAACTTAGAGATTCGGCATGTGGGCCCCAATGATTTTATTTATTTATTTATTATTTATTTTTTGTATGTATGGATCTGGGCACAACAGGCTGAAGAGAGATACCATGCAAACAAACAGTGGTAATATTAAAATATCCCTTGCACTACGTATTGTCTTTGGTGTGATTCAACTTGCTGCACTGGCTGGCTTGGCTACTATGGTAATTGCGATGGTTATTTGTTTATTCCTAGCCTCAAAACAACAGACATATATGACACAGGTACTATCTTCCAAAGATAACTGTATGAAGGTCACTAATGAAGCAATAATAAACATGAATATTATTAAGTTGCAGGCCTGGTATGAATGGTTTCATAGGAAAGTTGATGTTGCTCATGCTAAAGAACGCATTTGGGTAATGAGGATTATGTAGACTGTTGTTGTAACCATTTTTCTGTTGTGGTTATCACCTCTTGCAGTTTCTATTGTATCATTTGGCTCATGCATACTGATGCAGATAGAGCCTACTCCATATTTTACTCCATTTATATGCATATATATATTTTTTTTACATTTTAAATAAATGTCTTTTACATATGCCCAAGTATATGCCTATAATGTCATCTATGCCTATTTATATTCCTTTTTCTTTAATTATTGGGAGGAGGAAGCATTATTGATCTTCATATAATAGATATTAGTGGGTTTGGCTTGCAGGAGGTGGAGCTGGAGCTCGAGCTTGGCCCTTCAGGCCCAGATTTCAAACAAATAGCTCTGATATCATATGTAGTGGCCGTAAAATACAAAATTACGTACAATTTAACATATATTTCCTTTCTCTATAAATAAATCATTCATTCACATCCTACAAGCATAAAAATTATGCTGGGATTCAAATATATTTACAGCATGAAAAATAAATTAACATAATAAAATTTAATTACCTCTTCATGATGCTAATTTCTTCACTGACATGGTTTTCTAGCCTGCTACTTTGTTGTTTCCTGATGCACTGACCAACTCTGCCCAAACCATGTTTCCTCCCTGCTAGCTAGGAGCAGCCTGTCCGGCTTCCTAGCTCTAGGATACCGTAAGGATATCCTGGCTCCCATGCCCAAAACCTCCAGCAAACCAGTGCCCCCTGCTTCTGGTTCACCAAAAACCCATAAAAAAAACTCCCCACACCAGAAAAATAATCACCTCCGACATACAGTCTTTCCCCCTTCCAATAATTCTTCCCCCTTCCAAAATAATCATCCCCTTCCCGTAAGAATCCACCCGTCATATCCCTCCTTCACCGACCCTTTCCTCCTCATTAATTTCCTTATCCATATGTATTCATTATCTTATCCTCTTAGTTAATGTATTATCCTATTATTTAATGATTCTTATCCTTATATTTAATGTTTCTTATCCCCTCCGTATACGTAAATCATTTAATTAAACAAATTAAAATTATTAACCCTCTTAAATTTATTACCCATGTCATTAAATGTGATAGGTAATTAATTAATTAATTATTCAAAATTATAACAATTAATTAATTAATAAATATTTAATTAATAGTATTATGCCAGTCTTTGTTTAATTAAAACCATGTTAGGACAATTAATTACCTAATTAATTTTTACTTAATAATCCCTAAGCATATATTCCACTAGGGTTGTTACAGGGGCGATCTAGAAGTTGAACTTAATGACCTAGAAAACCTTGGCAATCATGATGAGACATTCATAAACCCAAAAACAACCAGAACTCCTTTCGAGTCCTATGACTTACAAGCGGATTTTCCTCGTCCTCTAGTGGATGAAAGTGAAAAACGTATCAACCTTGGTTTTCAAGTTACAAAACATCCTTTCCTGATTGAAAATAATAAATACCATAGAATAAGACGTATGTTGAATCGTGAACAACAAACAATTGTAAAGGACATTGCCCTTAAAAAATGGTGGAACATGAATAGTCCTGTGCATGTGTTCCTTACAGGTGGAGTAAGAACATCCAAGACATTCATAGCTAAAGAATTGTTCCAAATGCTTATACGAATCTATGATTCAAATAATTTCTTTGATCCTATGAAACCAAAGGGCCTAATAGTTGCATACATAGAAAAATTTGCATACAATGCTGGTGGAAAAATAGTCCACTTTGCATTTTTAATGCCTTTTAACAAGTCACAATTTCTTCCACTTAGAAAGGAAATGTTGGATACATTATCTAAAATTTATGAGGAACTCCAACTTGTATTTATAGATGAAGCATCTTTGATTGGCAATCGGTTCTTGTATTCCATTAATAGTTGGCTAAGAAGCATAAAACATGTGAAGACCAAATACTTTGGAAACATTGACATGATCTTCTATGGAAATCTTTACCAGGCACAGCCCATCAAAGATTCTTTGATATTTGAACAGCTTATAGTTAACATGGAAACCATGACCCATGATTTCTGGAGAGACGATATTAAATTCTTTGAGTTTCATACTACAATGCACCAGACAGATGAAACATTCATTACAATTCTAAATAGAATGCACACAAACAGCCAAACATATGATGACTTGACCTATATCAATTTGAGGTGCTTACGGATTGCACCAATAGATCCAACGTTCCCTTACCTATTCTATAGAAATAAGGATGTTTCAAAGCATAATAGCCACATTCTTTCGCTCATGCCTGGAGATGATATCATCATCAATTCGATTGACTTGGAAGAAGACAACCATGGAAATGTCCCACGTCATGAACATTTAGTCACTTTACCTTTGCACCTTGCACTGAAATTAGAAATGCTAGTTGAAATATATGCCTGTAACTACGATTCACAAGATGGCTTGGTGAATGGTGCAGATGGAATACTGAAAGGCTATACGAAGACAAAAAAAGTAGATGTCCTTTGGATTAAGTTCCATGAACCACATATAGGCAAGCGACAAGAAATCAAGTGGTCTTATCTATATAATTCAAACACTACAAGCGATTGGACTCCTATTTTGTGAATATCAAACCCAATATCGACATCAGCAAAGACAGGTCGAATGAATATTCGCAAACAGTTTCCAATTAAACTTGCATGTGCATGTACAATCCACAGATCACAAGGCCTAACACTTGATAATGTTGCATTTCAGCCTGCTGGAATTTAGATACATGGACTTCTATACACAACACTGTCCCATGTCAGAAGCATAGACTCCTTGTATTTACTAATTCCTCTGACAAAAGATAACTTCAGAGTGAAACAAAAAGTTGATATTGAGATGGAACGATTGAGTACCACCGCAAAATGGTAACTACATTATGATTACCAATCCATACAAACAAATTCATCTGCATCAATACTCTCTCTTAACACACGCATCTTAAATGCACACATGGATGATATACTAAATGACTATGATTTAATGCAATCTGATATTTTGTGCTTGTAGGAAACACACATGTCATTATGCATGCATAACAAACAATTCCCAAATCACAATTGCATATCAAGTTACATTACACATGGGGTGATGATACTGGTGAAAAAACATGTACCAATTTTGGACCACATACATATCGAAGAAAAGAATGTTGAATTGGTGCTTGCCAAATTTTTTTCCCATGGAACAGAAGTTGCAATACTAAATCTGTATGTTGCTCCCCATGTAGCATTCTCCAACATAGTAAATGTTATTTCCAATGCATTGGACCATTTCCATCTGAACGGATCCATTGTACTTGTAGGAGACTTCAATATTGACATGCTGCAAAATACTGGCAGAACAAAAGAATTTCAAAACTACATGTGCAAATACAGTCTATGGTTTCTTCTGAACAACACAACCCATCTTCAAAACACACTTATTGACCATGTCTAGTCCAATGTGCCCATTTCTCAATACAATATGTTTGTCTTAAACACATATTGGTCTGATCACGATACAATTGGTATTGCACTTGAATTATGACATATACATCCAACTTATTGCAAACTCATATTTCTATGTTTCAAAGCATATCTATATCCCCGATTTCTACACATAGAGTTCTGGTGAGCATACAGATGGTCTTCTACTCCATTTATAAAATATACATTGTGCAAAAAAAGAAAAAATAAGGTACATCCTCAAAAAAACTATTTGTGACTATTCATCTTATTCATTTTTTTTTGTATATATGTACATAGTAGTTTCCTTTTTCTTAACATCTGAGGTTATGTTCATATCCCTTTTGTTTTGTACTTTTGTTGATAGAAACAGAAAGGAAAACTAGAAGGCGTAAAGAACTCCTACCCAGAGATGTACATGAATCAATGCAAAGGTGCATTCTTTTTTTGCCTCTGTTCCATAGTAAACAGTTTTTCCTTTACTTTCTCTGAATTTGTCAAACTTGTTCGTAGGTATGTTTTTTTTTTCTTTTTTTCTTTTTCTTGTGCTGGGAAGCCACTACGCTCCACGTCCACCATCCAGCAGAACTGCAATTTTGATACAACCATCCTACAAGTCCATTTGTTAATATGTATATCGCCCAACTATAATTTCTATTTGCAAGACACAGAACATTAGAGGCACAGTGTGCAGCTTGCAAGTGTGTGATCTAAATAAGTGGCTAAGTATGGAATAAGGGATTTGTGCATCATAAGAAATTTTTAGGGAACCGAATAATAGAGACCTATTTCTAACCTCGCCAACCCGACAACGCGCAATGTACAAACTGTACATGCTCTATAAATTCTTAGCCACCTGGCAAGTCCGCTTGTCAATTTGTATATCGCAGAACTGTATGTGCTATTTGTAAAACACAGAACAATAGAGGCCTATTTTTTGACCCCTCCCATCCAAGAACCCGCAAGTATGGAATGGGATATCGATACACGATCTATAAAATCTCATGTCCATACTTTATAAAGTCACATATTTACTTTTGCCTCATTTCTACACACACTGATCTGGTAATCACATACTTGGTGTTGCACATGAATTATGAAATGTGCAGTGGGAGTCATACAGAGCCCTTTTCTTTGCTTGTGCAATTTTGAATCCGCCAACTCATGAACCCAATTTCTATATGGCGGAAATTGACCCAATGTACAACCCAAAAATATGTATTACTCGTTTGTGGGAGCCCACCATCCCTGGAGTAGAATGTTTAGCCAGTCACCTCGCAAATCCACTTCTAAATCTATTATCATAAGATATTTGCAAGGCGCCAAACAATAAAGCGTCATTTTTTACCCCTCCAGCCCGAGGACCCGCGATCCAAAAACTGTATATGGTCTATCAAATCTTGGCCAGCCCGCAAGTTTGCTTCTCAATTTGTATATCGTGGAACTTTGTGTGCTACTTGTAGAACACTGAACACTAGAGGCCTTCTTTTGAACCTGCCTACCCGAGAACCGCGATCTTGGACCATGCACTTTCAGACTTGGCCATTCCTTCCTTGCTTTCTCTTCCCCATGGTTGTTACCTTCGCACGTGTGCATGATAAATTTTTTTTTATATATATATGTGTGTGTATATATGTCTTCTTTCTAAATCTTTAATGCTAACAACTCATCATGCATATACCATCTAAGCTATCAATGATGCGCGCAAGGCTCGAGAATTTTTTCCATTAATGCAATTTTTGCAAAGAATTTTCTTCTCCCTTCCCAGTTTTAATTTGAAATTCCATGGAATGTCATTCACATGCCGCCATCTTGGTTCCTTCACAAAAACTCCAATCACTTCCCAGTCTTAATTTCAAATACCATGCAATGTCATTTGCACGCTGTCAAGTTGGTTTGTTCAGGAAACCTCCTATCCTTAAATGTTGTTGGTCGTAACCCTCACCTTCACACTTCTAAGTTTTCAATAACTATGTTTTACTTTTAACGGGTCACCATACAACACGCATAGATATTGTCATTAATGAGGAGATTTTCCATTCGCACGCATTGAAGCAATGTTTGCGGGGGGTTATATTGTCCCCTCCATTTCTTCATTTCAAAAAGTGTCTAGAGCCAGCCAACCTTTTAATAAAATACTACCAACATCTCCAAATCAGTTTTTTAGAGATACAGTGAACATTTTCCTTAAGAGCTTCCTGTGTAGAAGAATGGAAAAAGAATTGTATGGGAGGCAGAGAAACCCAAAATTTACCATCAAAACATGGATCTTGACGCTGATCTTGAAAGCATATTCTACAACCTTGATCATCCCACACACGCAACTCAGCATGCCTTCTCAATGGACATGTTTGGTATCAAAATTTTTGACAAAGATGAATCCTTCGTATTCCAGAGCAATGTTTTTTAAACCAAAACAAAAAAATTAATCATTGAAAAAAGAGATGTAAAAAATAAGAAAAGAAAACATCGTTCAAAACTTGACCTTGCCAATATTCACGCATCCAAAAATATCTGAACTTCATAGGGAAACCAAAGATACTCTTCATGATTCCGTTGGAGTCATTGAAGCTGAAAATGCTAGAGTAAAGCACCGGATTAAGGAATTAGAGTAAGCTTTGTTTCCTATGCTATTGCTTGGCAGTTCCTTGGAAATATCCATGCCTGGGACTATGTGCACCCTTGCAACAAATCTAAAAGGGTCCTCCAGATTCCTCACATCCTGTAGATGATATGTCAAGAAAAATATCAACAAAAGAATAGAACTGATTGCCAAGGCCTAGGAAACATCACAGAATATGGATTCCCTAGGGAGCAAGGCACATAACTTTCTCCTACTTCTACAGACAGATTTAAAGAATGAAGAAACTTTCTATATGCACTCGGTCATCCCTTTTTCCTTTCATGTCAACAACATGCCATAGACGAGAAGAACACAACATGATCTCCCATCCAAAAAAAGGCTCACTCAATTAGAAGCATGTTGGAAACAGAAAGTGAAGAACCTGTACCTAATTGTGCAATCCTGTGAGCAAGCAATATCAAAGAAAGAAACAATATTCACAAAGCTCACCAAAATAGACTTAAAAGGAAAGAAAAATGGCTTCCAGGATGCAATCTTAATCCTCAACTCGCTGACGTTAACCAAGCAATCTTTTGATCAACAAGTTGATAATTTGAAGGCCTTGTCTTTAGAAAATTTTACAAAATTGTTGAATATGATGAAGAAGAGGTGGACAACTGACTAGTCAGGTATTTGCTATAGAATGGAGACATTCATGAAGGTCTGTGTAAACTTTCAATTGATCTAAGCGAATTATAAAACAAAGTTTTCAACATTCAGAGGTAATGGCCTTGTTTATTATTTTTAGTATCATGCTAATGTTTTAATTTTATTTAACATTAAAATGTTATATTTTATTTTTACAGAATTTTGTTGAATGACTTTCACAAATGTTAGTGGGGATTTACTCTACAGAGAATGATATCATGGATGTCATCAACACTTTTCATATTGAAAAGACACAAGAGGGAAGGAAAAAGAAACAAAAAGTAATGGAGGTTGAACCTGCAAGAGTAGACAGAGAAGAACATGAAAGAAGAAAGAAAAATCCTCATTCTAGAAATCCTAAAAGGGTTACATTTGAAAATGAGGAAACTTCAAATTAAGGTTTTGTTGAGATTGATCCCAATGAGGTAACTATCACTCCTTCTCGCAAAAAGATCAAACAAGATAAACGCAAAAGATAGATGGTTGATGATGAGTCTATTCTTATTGTTTATGAAGAAATCTTTGATTTAGTTGAAACACATTTAAATCATAAAAGGAAGAAAACAAATGTTGATAATGTTCAAGAAGCCATCGTTAGCTCGGAGTATTATAGTGAAAGTTCTAAAGGTTGCAGAGCAATAATAACACCAGGTGTTGATCTAGAGGATGGTATTATGAAAACAACACAAAATTCCATTCGAAATAGAATGAGGACGACAAACTTAGTTGACGATGGCCACACATTTCAGTTGAATGTGAAAAAACTTTATAAGCACACATAAGGGCAGGAAAAATATTAAATTAGAAAACCACATCACTTGCATATTCACAATTTGAAATCATTGATTAGATATAATCCATATGCACATGTGGTTGACTACCTAGTTCTTGTTGACCCAATGGAAGTTCCTACAAGGGAAGAATTTGATAGATCAAAATGTTTTGACTATAAATATTATGTGATTGGAGGAAATCATTATGCAAAGTCTAGAAGAGAATTGATGCAAGAATATCCCAATAATGTTATTTTTGAGACAGTTAAATGCATAATTTATGTAGGTTTAACAGATTCAGAAGCAAAGTTACTGGCATGGGATCATAACACAGACAATGAGTGTAGAATGTCTATGAATTTCATTCAAAGGGTGAGATTTATCCACAATGAATTTTCTGAAATATGCCATGGGGACAGATCAAATGTTGATGTTAAATTTTGGAAGCAATGTTGCATGGAAATAGGATTCCCACTTGATGATGAAAATATAAAAGAAAAATACCACAAAGGAAGTGATATATTTAGATCCGTGGATAACTGTTTTGAATTGGGATTTAGAACTGGACAGGTATGGGTATTGATAGATGAGATCTTCACCATATGGGAAATGTTGGTATAAAGAATCAGAGAGTTAATAAAGCTAAACCATTGATATGTGGCACAAGTAAGACAAGTCCCGACATAAAAAATCTCCTTGATGATATGACTATAACAGCTTTGAGAACAATACAAGGAGTGAAGGATGATAAACTTATCATAAATATATTATCACCTATTAGGTCAGAAGAATTGTCAATGGAAGAAATGTGTGATGAATTTAAAAAGTAAGTTTGTTGAGTTATTTTTATTTATGTTAGGAAAAGATAATTATTTTTTTCAGTTTAATGTCAGTTTAACATTATTTTTGTTTTATTTAGTCACAAGATGTATATGAAAATACAAGAGGAAATGGTCAAGATGTTGAGTGAAGAAAGATGGGATGATGTTAAACTCAACTATCCATATTCAAGCTCTTCAGGAGTATTGAAACATTTTTTTGTTGCATTCAAAAAGGTATGTTGATTTATTACATTCATATTATTCATTTGTAAGTTAATTTATTTATATTTTAATAGTTATATATATATAACTATATTTTTGTTTGTTTCATTAAAGATGCCAATGAAGAATGCAGATAGAGTACCTGAAACTTTCAAAAGTTTTATTCAAAAAGCTAAGTTTGAAAGAGAAAGAAGGAGACGTGTTCAAAATGATCAACTTGATGACACCCTTGATCACTACATTTGGAATGGGCTCGACACTGTTAAATATAAAGTTATATTAGATGATTGTGAAAAACTTGCAAGTATTGTTCCTAGAAAAGAATACTCCCTAGTTATTGCAGATATCCTTCAAGGTTATAATATCTCAAACATTGAATACGATACTGAGCCTTATACTTACCAATCATTCAGTAAAGTGGTTGTGGGATTTATAGAAGTTACAACATCACCATTTTGGAGATTTCTAGTACTTCATTCAGACACACAACATGGATTAGTACAATCAAGTTTCAAGGGGAACAAAACGACAAGGAGACAGATTATTTAGTAAGATATTGAAAGTGTATGTTTAGAAATTAATATTATAAAACAACTTTATTAATTCAGAAGTTAATTGAAATTTCACTTATTTATGTTACAGGCACAAGACAAATATTCAGAGCTCCAAGAAAGAATCATTTAAACATGATTTTGAGAGTATACATCTTGCAACCTGGACAAAAGATGATTCTTATAATTATATTCTTGTCAATGCAATGATGGAGAGACTCCTAGTAGTATATTGGTATACAATATTTTGGTTAGAAAGCTAACATATGAGGAAAAATATTTGAAAGGAGAGATGGTTAACATTTATCAAAAAACACAATCATTAACTAATTATCTTATAGATAAATTTTCAAATGAAGGAGATTGGGTTTTGGATTTGTTCTGGGGTTCAGGTATGAATTATGATCTAATATTTATGAAATCATACTTCAATCATTATTTATTTTTTATTTGGTGATTAGGTACAACATTAGTTTGTTGCCTACAGAAAGGAAGGAATTGCATAGCCATTGAAAGTGACCCAATACAGTGTAGTTTTATTCAACAAAGAATTAATGCTATTCCAACTCTTCCAAATGAAATGAAAGAAGTTGGCTTCAGGAAAGGAGATATTAGTGAATCAAAGGTGGCATAATTGTCAACGAAACCTCAAGTACCATTAGGAGGAATGATTGGAAAGGATCACTTTGGAGAACTTGCAGATATCAAAGAACCAATGGAAGAACAAAATGACACAATGGAAGCACAAAATGACGTCGAAGAAGATGATGATGTATCGATTGAGCATGATGAATTTGGGATATATGATATTGTTAATTAGTTTAAAGATGGCTTTGAAGACGATGCTCAATTTTGCAAATTTTTGATGAGTTATAGCTATAATGATTTGACTTTCATATTTGAAAATAAGAATAAAGATGTATCTCTTTTTGTTTTGTGATGAATCATTTTATTGTTTCTTTTTTCATTATATTTGTATGTGAATCACTGTACATTGAAATTTTTTATTAAATGTTCTCATTTTTTTTACTTCAAATGTATAAAAATATAAAAGAAAACGATAATTTAAAAAAAAAATTAGACTTTTTTTGTTCAATTATGTCCATAAAAATTCTTTATTTGACATGTTATTTTAAGGAATATGTAACAAAATGTATAGGTTTTTTATGATATATGCCTATAAAATGTATATTTTTTTTATAAATATTCATAAGTAGTGTTATTTTACTACCTTTTTTTCGATTTTTTGAAGTAAAGGTTAACAATGTGTTGAAAATTATGTTTTTCAACATATTTAAAAAGTATGGAAAAATAAAAAAAAAAAAGAAACAAAATTATATAAAAAAAAATAAATTAAAAAAAATAAATGAGAAAAAACAATGTTAAAAAAAAAGAAAAAATGAAAAAAAGACAAAAAAATAAGTTAAAAAAAAAAAATATATATATATATATATATATATATATAGAGAGAGAGAGAGAGAGAGAGAGAGAGAGAGAGAGAGAGAGAAATGAAAATAGATGAAAAATGAGCATTTAAAAAAATAATGTGG
>JZKD02S2021076.1:320425-337979 GCA_000966675.3 Picea glauca
TAGTATGATTGGGGGGTTGTTTTTTTCTTCTCTCACTCTCATTCTCGTCTGGTGTTGTTGTTGGTCACCTCACTTGTTCACTCATTCGTTCATTCGTTCAAACATGCACTCCATTTCTCTATTCCCACATTTCATGGAGATCACACTCCATTCATTTATGTCACCCACTCATCCTTCCTCATCTGAGTCTTGGTTGGGGAAAGGGAAATGAATTGTCAAAGAGTAGCCATGGTATTGTTGGTTGTAGCAGTCATTGGTTTATCCAACCATGACTTGAGGCCTACACATCTGAGGTGCATTGTCTTATGTCCATCTTTGTTCACAGTTGTGAGTCCTGAGGGTTATAGCATGGAGATTCTAGACCAGTTTCACGGTAGCCCTAGAAGGAGAAGAATTACCTAAGGGTCTGCGTGGTAGAGAAGGGTGGAGGTCCATTCTCTTGGGTGGTGCATGCTTGGTAGCAGAATGATGGGTACTTGGATTGCTGTGAATGCTGGGAAATCCTGTGAGAGCTTGAGTGCTGACTAGATTGGGAAACCAAGTAACACTCTGGAATCGTCCTTGTGGATTCATAGCCCTATCTCGGGGGTGAAACTGTTGTTCATATTTGGAGCACTAGTGTCTATGGTTGGGTGGAAATCCCTTGGTATGCAACGAGTTGGTGTCCCCTTTTATAAAGATAAGTGCTCTCTATTATGTTATTATTTATCTGTATATGAATGTATTTCGTTGTGTATTTATTTATCGTTTAATTGAATCTTTAGATTATGCATTCTTGTTGGTTATTACTGTGCATGTCGTCAGACCTTTTCTTTTATGTGTCCTTATTAATTTAAAAAGGTATCGGTAAGAGAAAGAAGTCTAAGGGTGGGCTTGAAGGTAGCATACCCCAGCCTATGGTTGGCGGCGTATGTTACATATTGGTATCAAAGCTTATGGTTGAAACAAGGGACCAATACAGGCCAGATCTATTGGTTAGATTCTCGTGATTGAGATGGATTTATGACCATGAAGTCCAAAAGCTCAGGAGGAATGGCATTGCATAGTCCGTGCAGAAGCTAGAGCATCGTATATCCTTTGTAATGGATCATGGGATCATGATCATCCCTTCTGAATTTGGGAGAGATCACCACTATGGGATCAAGAGAGACCTGGATCATTGGATCGGAGGGACGGTGAGTAGGAGTCATCCGATGAAGGAGAAATAAGAATTTAGGAAGGGCAGGAGTCCCGAAGTCCCATCGACCTTTAGATGGAGCAGTGGATTTTGGAAGTGTTAGGGACTGTCAAATCTAGCAAGTATTCAAGATTATGGAGTGTGATGAGGCACAAACTCCCGAAGTCCTGAAGCCCAAATTTCACCCTGACCATTCATCAAAAGGGATAGGTGTCGGCACATCGGCTAGTTCGAAAGTTCTGTGTTCAGAAGGAACAAATTTTTCCAAGGAAAAATCTTCTGAAGCCTGATGTCTAGAGTTGATACGGAACATCCAATAAGGGATACATGCCTCGTAAGATTGTTTAGTTAGAGGATTCGACATTTTGGTTTTTTGAAGTGTTATAGTTTGAAGTCTTCCGAAGCCCGAAGCTCCTGAGCGCAGAAGTAGTTAAGCTCCAGAGAGCGGCGGTTTGGGGAGTCAGACACTTCGATGTTTGGGGAAAATGTTGTGTTGTGTTGCGAAAACCTCTGAAGCCTAGAGTCTCGAAGATCTTACTGACTGTGGATCTCAACCAGGAGTGTGGACCATTGATTCTTGAAACCTTTGGGGGTTTTCCAGTTCGACGTTCGAAGGAAGTGAAGTGGTGTGCAGTAACATCCTCTGAAGCCTGGAATACTGAAGTCCCATAGCAGCATAGTGACCTAGCATGATGACGTCACCTAGGGTGACGTGGACCCACTTATGTGTGCCACGTGTCAAATTTATTTGTGTCTTTTACAAACCTTATGTACCAGTTGGAACTCGAAATGTGTCACTCGTCGATTGGGCCACATGACACCTCCATATTTTGACATGTAGCACCCTTGGCGCATAGTGCTAAGAAGACCTTGACAATTCTGAATTTTGATGTTCGGTAATTTTCATGTGCGAAGTTGTAAAAACCTCTGAAGCGCGAAGCTTCGGAGAGCCTCTCCAAGAGTTTTCCAATTCGAAATTTGGGAGAAATAGGGTGTTAAGTTAGCGAATCTCTTGAATTTTCAAAGTACTGGAGTCCCGAGGCTTCAGGGAACACTAGTTCGAAAGTTCAGTGTTCGGGGTTTTCAAGTGTTATGGTGTGAGAACCTCCAAAATTTTGAAGTCTCAAAGCTCTGGATAAGACTTTTTTTAGCTAAGTGCAAGGTCATTACCATGGTCAGATGCAGTTGAGAGCTAAGGGAAGAACGGATAATGACCGAACTATTTCTTTCAATACATAAAAGTGATAACGAAGTATTTAGCCTGGGGTTTCGAGTCGTGGTCACCTGGGAAGGTGGTTTGAAGGGAGTGCCTATGCAGAAATAAATTTTGTATTGACTAAGGGATAACATGGAAGTGTTATATGGTGTAGATTGAAACATATGTACTCTTCATGAACTAAGAAGAAAAAGAAGAAAAGAACTTGTAACATTGTTGACAAATTGTGTTTAGCATATGCATAATTCTAACAAAATGGTTGCTTGCACATTTTTCAGAATTAAGGTGTTTAAAAAAGTCAACTCATAATGCGTATTGAAGAAATGGAAGAAGGTGGGGAAGCCTCCATCCATGTTAAAGAGGTTGAAGGCTAGAACACCAGAGTCGGTAATGTAGAGATAGAGTCCAATGGATGCAAGGGAAGAGGAGAGCAGGAAACATTAATAGAGACTGTAAGAATCCTAGAAATAGAAGTGCAGAGATACAAAGAAGACAATGAAAGACTGATGAGGGAGAAAATTTAGATAAATGCTTGCGTGATGAAAATATTAAATCAGTTGTAGAGGAAAACAAAGAAGGGATCAAACTCAAAACAAGAGGAAGAAGGAAGATTTCATGAAAGAAGAGGATCGTGGAAGAGTTGGTTATTCAAGAAGTGTCAACAAAACTCATAGACTCCACTCACCTCCTTACTCAGAAAGAAAGTTTTTTGCATCAAAATGTTCCATAAGTAGTCCATAGGTGCCTCTTGTTAGGCACCAGAGAAGGAGATAGGAAGTAGACAGTTTGCAAGGAGATTTGAGGAAGCTTAAGCCACCCTCCTTTGATGGTGAAACAAAAAGGGAATACGATGTCGAGGCATGGCTGCTTGGACTCGGGAGGTATTTTCAATTGCATAACTATTCATCAAACCTAGAATCCAATATTTCCACCTACCACTTACACGGGAAATTTGTAGTGTGGTGGGATCAATTGAAGCAAGTCAAACATATTAATGAGAGTAGGATCACTTGGAACTAGTTCAAGAAGTACTTCCAAGCATATGGGAAGAATTTGTGCATATTTAGATGATCGACAAACATAGCACCAGTCCAATATGATCGAGGTGGAAGGTAAGATCATAAATCATCATGTTGTTGTTTTAATTGATTCAGGAGCAAGTCATTGTTACATTTATCCTAAAATAGTGAATAGATTACATTTGGAGAAAATTATGCTTTGAAAATCAAGTTTGGTTCAGTTAGCCACTGAAACTAAAAGGAGAATCCATGATATGATCAGAGGATGTTCCATAATTCTTAATGGTGTGAATACAAATGTTGATCTAAATATCATACCATTGAGGTCTTACGATATTATAATTGAAATGGATTGGTTGGACAAGCATCATGCTGTCCTAGATTTTCATAGAAAGACATTTACATGTCTTGATGGAGATGGAAAATAGAGCACTCAGAAAGGAGTTCCAAGACCCATCTCTATAAGGGAGATTTCAAACTTACAATTGAAGAGATGTTTTAGAAAAGGATGTCAATTGTATGCAACTCATGTGGAAGAGCCAACAAATACGAAGGGGCCAAGCCTTGAAGATTTCTCGATACTACATGAATTTGAAGATGTATTCCAAAAAATACTAGGGTTACCACCAAAAAGGGAGATAGACTTCTCTATTGATATAGTGCCAGGAGCTTCCCTAGTGTCAAAAACACCTTACAAAATGAGCACACAAGAGTTAAATGAATTACAAATGCAATTGGAGAAATTGTTGAAGAAAGGGTACATACGTCCAAGTGTTTCACCTTGGGGAGCACCAATACTCTTTGTTAAAAAGAAGGATGGAACCTTGAGAATGTGTATTGACTTTTGACAATTGAATAAGTATACTATAAAGAAAAAGTATCCTCTACCCAGACTTGATGACCTGTTTGACCAACTAAGAGGAGAAAATATATTTTCAAATATTGACCTGAGGTCGGGATACCATCAGGTAAGAATCAAGGAATAAGACATTCATAAGACAGCCTTTAGGACCCGGTATGGGCATTATGAATTTGTAGTGGTTCCATTTGGACTGACCAATGCACCAACTTTCTTTATGTGCTTAATGAATAGCATATTCATAAATTATTTGGATAAGTTTGTCATCATGTTCTTGGATGACATACTTATCTATTCTAAGTCTGAAGAGGAGCATGGACATCACTTAAAACTGGTATTGCAAGTGTTGAGAGAAAATCAGTTGTATTCCAAGCTGAGTAAGTGTTATTTTTATCAAAATAAGATCCATTACTTGGGACACATTATTTCAGAGGAAGGCATAGCAGTAGATCCAGAGAAGATTGAAGCCATTAGAGGATGGACAACACCCAGAAATGTGTCATAAGTTAGATCTTTTATGGGATTAGATGGTTACTATAGAAGGTTCATAGTAGGGTTCTCTAAGATTGTTCATCCCATCACTTCTTTGAAAATCAAGGGAATTAAATTTGAATGGACACCTAAGTGAAAATAATTTTAATCTGTTCAAGGAATTACTTACTAGTGCACCCATGTTGAAGATTACTGACCCAAATGAAAGTTTTGTGGTATGTACAGATGCATGTAAGGAAGGACTTGGGGGAGTCCTTATGCAAAATGAATATTTCATTGGTTATGAGTTCGGGAAGCTTAAGGAACATGAGAGGAACTATGCCACACATGACTTGGAGCTTGCTGCCATTGTCCACGCCTTGAGGATGTGGAGGCATTATCTCATGAGGAAGATATTCGAATTAAGGACAAACCACATTGGCCTGAAGTATCTTTTTGAACAACCAACCTTGAATGCCAAGCAAACAAGATGGATGGAATTTTTAAGTGAATATGACCTCGAGATCAACCATATCAAGGGAAAAGAGAATAAAGTTGTCGATGCACTTAGTAGAAGAGTGCATCTCATGCATGCTATTGTTGTCAGTATACAACAGTCAGACTTGAAGAGCGTAATTTTATATGATATTGCTACAAATATGCATTACCTAAAGGTAAAGGAAATCTTACATCAAGGATATGTACAACATAAAATAAAGGAGTATGAGATAAAGGAAGATGGGTTACTCATGCATAAGAATAGAATCTATGTTCCTAGTTCTGGAAGACTGGGGAGTTTGGTATTTAAGGAAATGCATGTTGTTCCTTATGCTGGACATCTCGATTACCGAAAAATGATTACAGCGTTAAGAAGCCAGTTTTTTCGGCTAGGAATGAAAAATGATGTTTCTTATTACATCACTCGATGTATGGAATGTCAGAAGGTGAAGGTTGAACATAGGCACCCAACGGGTTTTCTACATCCATTACCAATCCCAGAGAAGAAATGGGAAGTGATAACCATTGATTTCATAACTAAATTAGCCGAGACAACAAGGAAACATGATTCAATCATGGTGGTGGTTGAAAAATTAACAAAGGCTTCTCATTTTGTTCCTGGAAAAACAACACATACAATGGCTAATATTGAAGAAGTTTACATTAGGGAGATTGCTAGGTTTCATGGGATACCTAAGACAATTGTCTCAAACAGAGATACAAAGTTTACCTCCAATTTATGGAGTGGATTGTTTAAAGGATTTGGTACAAATCTAAACTTTAGTACAACATACCATCCTCAATCAGAGGGACAAATAGAGAGGGTCAACCGAATAATTGAAGACATGTTGAAAATGTATGTGATGAATAAACCATGTAAGTGAGAAGATTACTTGCACTTGGTTGAGTTTGCATATAATAATGGGTATCAAGCTTCATTGAGAATGAGCCCATTTGAAGCCTTGTATGGTAGGAAATGCAATACTCCAGTGAGATGGGACAACCCAGCAGATAGAGTGGTACTTGGGTGAGAGTTTCTCAAGGATATGGAAGACCATATGGTTAAGATCAAGCAGAATTTGAAGGCATCTCAGGATAGACAAAAAATTTATGCAGATAAAAACCGGACAACTAGTGAATTTAAAGTAGAGGAGTATCTACTTTTGAAATTGAAGCCCAAGAAAAGCTCCTTTAAATTGGGTAGTTGTACAAAGCTAGCAACGAGATTCTGTGGTCCATTTGAAATATTGGATAGAATAGGATCAGTTGCATACATGTTTGCATTGTCTGCTTCCATGAATGTGCATGATCCTAACTAAATAAACATGTACATGTTTGCATTGTCTTCTTCCATTGTCTGCTTTCATGTCTCTTTACTAAATAAACATGTACATGATCCTAACTATGTTATTGACTGACATCTAATTCAGGTAGAGACAAAGGGAGACTTTCAGGTTTAGCTAGTATGGGTATTGGACATACAGGTCAAAATTCTCTGGAATCAAGTTATAGAGCTAGTAAAAGTTCAATGGGCCTACTATGGTCCTAAATATGCTACCCGAGAGCATGAATATTCCATTGGGGAAGAGTAGCCACAAAGATTTGAATAAATTTTGAGATTTTAATCTCTATTTTGTATATGCACTCAGAACAGTGCCAAAATAAGGGGGAGGGGATGTAACACCCTGAGTTTTGAACCCCCATTTTAAATAATGTATTGTTACAATGTGGAGAGGCTAGAGTGCCCAAACAATTAAAAGAGGCCAATGTGCCTAAAAAATGTAATGTTTTGATCATTATTAATAATAAACATATTGTTGGCTGCTAGATAGACAAGGACTAGAGTTATAGGGGGCTATGATTCCACAAGAGAGGGGGCTTAAGGGACTAAGTGTTTATTTATTTTATATTACCCATTTTGTGTAATGGGGGGGCGGATCAATTACATGAGATCTTGGGGGAAGGCCAAGAGGTTCTTGACCCCCGTGAATTACTTGAACCCGTCCATGGTATGATTGGGGGGTTGGTTTTTTCTTCTCTCACTCTCGTTCTCACCTGTTGTTGTTGTTGGTCGCCTCTCTCATTCACTTATTCATTCATTCATTTACACATGAAATCCATTTCTTTGTTCGAACATTTCCTGGATATCTCACTGCATTCATTTCTGTCACCCACTCATCCTTCCTCATCTATGTCTTGGTTGGGGAAATGAAAACAAACTGTCGAAGAGTAGCCATGGTATTGTTGGTTGTAGTGGTCGCTAGTGTAATCCAGCCATGAATTGAGGCCTGCATGTTTGAGGTGTGTTGGCTTGTATCCATCCTTGTTCACAGCTGCAAGTCCTGAGGGTTCCAACATGGATATTCTGGACCAGTCGCACAAGAACCCTAGAAGGAGAATGATTGCCTGAGGGACTGCGTGGTAGAGAAGGGTGGAGGTACATTCTCTTGGGTGGTGCAAGGTGGGTAGAAGAGAGTTGGGTACTTGGATTGTTGTGAATGTTGGGAAACCATGTGAGAGCTTGAGTGTTGACTGGATTGGGAAACCAAGTAACACTCTGGAACTGTCCTTGTGGATTCATAGCCCTAGCTCCGGGGTGACACTGTTGTTGAGATTTGGAGCAGTAGTGTCTACAATTGGGTGGAACGTCCTTGGTCTACAGTCAGTTAGTGTCCTCTTTTACAAATATAAGTGCTCTCTGTTGTGTTATTATTTATCTGTATATGAATGTATTATGTTGTGTATTTATTTATCATTTAATTGAATCTTTAAATTATTCATGCTTGTTGGTTATTGTTATGCATGTTGTTAGACATTTTCTTTTATGTGTCCTTATTAATTTAAAAAGGTATTGGTAAGAGAAAGAAGTCCAAGGGTGGGCTTGAAGGTAGCGTACCCCGGCCTATGAGTGACGGCGTATGTTACATTTTCCTTTGTGTCTAATGCAACTTGGGTTTGTGCTAGATTGGATACATGTGATAAAGTCTCTCATGCGTTAATGATAATTCCATCTATTTGGTTTACGCATCATTTCATTTTCATTTATTATTGTTTGCGTGAGTATGTTATTGGCATGATATTGCCTTAGTTCATTAATGCATGTGAGTGATTGATGGCTTATAAGCCTTTTATGTTAGTCATGCTTTCACTTTTTTTGCACAGTCATGATTCCATACACGTTCTTTGAAACCATAACTCTCTCCGATTATTTTTGAGTGAAAGTAATGATCTTACCACCTATTCCCACATGGGTGCATTTAGTGCATGGAAGCCTCCTTTACAGTTTAAAATATAATTAATGAGTAGGGATCACATCAATTTAATTTATCTAAATTAGAGACCGGATAACAAGGATGAAAGATGCACAAAAGAAACTTTGATTCCGGTGTGGTGATTATTTAAATCAGATTTGTACTCTAGCCTATGAATCACTTTGCACAGGTTTTTAGTTATCCATCAAGTTTAAGAGTGCGAAAAGGATTCACTTGCATTATTTTGGGAATATAAACCCAAGTAAATTGACAAAAAAATTATTCTAAAACTTGAAACTATGAAAACATGAATTCAAAAATTTATCGCAAGGGAGTTTGGACTCCTCGGTTATCAAATTTGTCAAGATGAAGTCAAAATCTTTTCGTAATAGATTAGTGTCTTCTATACTAAAAAATAATAACTTTTTTTAAAATACGAGGTCAAATGTAAAAGTTGATTTATTCTTGAAAATTTTCAAGAGACTTCACCGACAATTAATTTAATTGAATTTTAATGATTTGATGTGCTTTCTTCACGTTTGTTTTCAATCCAAATAAGAAAGATGAGTGGTCATGAGTCTAATGCTTTAATAATAAATTCACAAGGCTTTCTTCAAATCATGAATATTTATGAAGCCATCGAAAACCAAATTATCCCCACAAAAAACCATCAAATCACCAAACATTATTGAGAATTCAATTTTCAATATGATAATCGCTATTATGAACAGAAAGCAATGGGAATTTGAAAATATAGATCAATTAAGGAGATTTCACAATTCTTGATTGCATTTTTCAGGCGGTAAAAGAGATAAATATGTCAGTTGGAAAGCTTGTTGGTTTTCCACACTAGTGATTTTCCTCATTAATAAAATCACTATGTATGGAGATAAAAATACTCCAAGGTTAGTGATTTGGGTTTATTGTTAGAGGTGGGTGATATTTTCTATTCTAGGCCAAAGATAGAGGAAAAAATTTTACCATTTCAAAATGAGAAGGCCAAGGAAAGGAAAGTCAAAGTCTTAAGAAGCTATTATGCATCTAAGTCTAACAATTGGGTCTTCTTGCTGCTTGAGGTGAAAAATTTCCTTCCTAAAGTAAAATCAGTCGTCTTTGAGTGCAACATGACTTATGTAGCAAATTACTAGCCTCCCGGACCTTGGAACTTAATGATTTTAATTTTTCCTTTCTTGGGAAAATCACTTTAGCACCAAGGAACAATGTCTACCTTCCATATGGAGCGATTGAGTATTTGGAAATCAACCTTATCTATTGGCATTAACCATTAAATTTCTTAAATCGTTTGAGTATTTGACAATCATCCTTAGCTATTGGCATTAACCATTAAATTTCTTGCTAATAATGATTCTCATTCTTGACTAGAGTATGAAGAATTGGGCATTATAAATACTAAATGCTTCCCCAACTTCCTCATTTTCCATTCTTTGCATTGCAACATTCATCTTTCTTCTTGTGGATTTCTCTCACCATTTCCCTTTAATTTTTGCATGCCCAAGCTCAACTCATCTAAATCCATTTCCTGAACAAAACAATATTTCCATTTACTTTAAACTATTTCATAATCCCAAAATCTTCAAGAGTATCTTACCACCTCTAGGAATCAACTTGTAGATTTGCAGGATGTTGAAGAAGAAATGCCAATCTTTAATGGCACCATGTATCTTAGTATGTGAAAATGTCACGAGTTAGAAACCCTTCTCGTAGTGCATTTTCAGTTATGGCGTAAAAACATTGAGACTTTTAATGGTCATACTTGTCATTTTCTCATAAAAAAATAATTTTCCACTACTTTGGTTGTCTAAGAGTTTTTGGGCCATGAAGAAATCAAGTTGAAAATGAGTAGAATGAGTTATGAATCCTTGACATTGTCGAAGAAGGAGGAACCATGTCCTAGTATGCATTCTCAGATAAAGAAGCATCCTTACTTAACTTGAGGTTTCAAATTTTACCTTCATAAATAGATGAATGAAACAAGAGTGAAAATTTTTCATTACATGTTCTTATTGGCATTCTAACAAAATTTTACCTTCATAAATAGATGAATGAAACGAGAGTGAAAATTTTTCATTACATGTTCTTATTGGCATTCTCATACTAGCATTCTTCATTTACAACTCAAAGACTTGTTAATGGTTTATTTGATTGTTTAATGTTTGAAATATAATGTTCATTGAGGAATATTTATAGTGGATTACTCCATCCATACCTTTGTCATTTTCTAAGTGTTATGTTGAAGGGATGAGGTAACGACCCCCGTCGTTACGACAACATGCGACGCATAACAAGTGCTAGTTTTTTTTTTCTTAGGAAAGTAATAATGACAAACATTCAATCAACGCAACTCAATGAAGAACCCAAAGCACACAATTCGGGCAATAGAAAACTTAACAAACCAACATACTAGCACATCATGTAGCTGGAGTAACATACACAAATCAAATAGACAAAAACAAAAACGACTACCCACCTATCTTAACCTGCAAGGTTAGGACCTCTAAGTCACATAAGCAGTGCTCAATCCTAGGATCACATCGATTTTTACCATTTAAGGTCTCAAGGCTAAAGACTGTTCTAAGGAACAAGCATGTGTCTACATTCCATCCGACACAAGCAAGATCACACCTACTAAGATAAAAGGAAACTGCAATCAATCCAAACACAACAACTTCGACGACTAGTCACAAGAATCTTCCCGATGAGCAAGAGACAAACACAATAAAGTTACTAAAACAAGTATCACCCTAAATAAAACAACATCCACATATGGAGGCACAAGACCCTAAGCCATGTTTCATATGCACGATCGATCAATCTGTGCAATGATCTGAACCTAAGAAATCATGTTTCCATGGTGCGATGAGCACATGAGAATCCCAAACGCATTCAAAACTAAAACTTTAACAAACACAACCAGCGCATCAAGGTACCAACTTAAACCGTTAGATTCCTAATACACCAATCACTTGTCCATTGATAACAACTTATGAAGGAATGTAATAACATCTAAAATAATGTAGTTTTATTTACAATATCTCATAAAATCTTGAAAGACTCCATGAACGATATATTGAATCACTAGTTTATGAATCACTTAGAACAATTTTCTAGGAAAAGAAAACAATAATAACTAAAATATATCTCGTAGAGTTATTAACACTCTTAATGACATTTAATTTCCTTGAAGGGATTCTATTAGAAAAAGTTCTTCATAGAAACAATTTGTAGGCATTTAAAAACAATAAAGACTAATCTAGCTTTTGAAGAATTATTAAAGGGACATCGCAGGTTGTTGACAACGTTGTTGATACTTCACTTTCATAATATATTTGATAGGTTAACCTCCATAATAGACCCTGGCCTTATTCCCGTTGCCATAAACCAAAATAATCTAAAATTGCAGGTGTAAGGAATACATATAGTAAGTAAATCTGTGTAGTTTACAAATAAAATTTAGAAGGAAATAAAATGACCTGCGTAGAATAGTTAATTCGTTGTGTGGTCATGAATAATTAAGTTGTTGTTCTATTCGCTGCAAAACGGGATTAGACACCTCAAAAATATTTATTTACTCATTCTAATTTATTATGAAAAGTTGTCACCCAAAATATAATTACTAGGAATGCGAGAGTAATTCTTTGCCCAATGGTTAGTTGAATAAACTAAAATAAATTAAAAGTGCACAATATATTTCCTTAGACACATCATAAGAAATTTAATAAAACATAGTTGGGTGATTTGTTTTTTAATGTTTCAAAGGAAAACTAGTCAAATCCTAAAATTTATTAACGTTGAAGGTTGAAGATTATCAATAGGCTGCATGTTAAATTAATGTTGAAGTCGAGTCTATGGAATCTGTGAGCATTCACTTGTTGCAGGAAGAGAGATTCATGGCGGTCCCACTAGGGTCTGGCAGCGAGGGAAGTTGGCGCTACATTGAGATATGAAAAAGCCAAAACCGTGGCCAATCCAGGATTCGTGGCAGTTTCTGGGTACTAGAAGGGGCGATTTCTATAGGTTTAAAGCAGTCACATGATTCTTTAGCGATTCTGGTAATGGCAATGGACAAATTCAATTCTGTGGGGTGTGCAATATCATAATTAATTACCGAGGTAAGGATTTAATTATGTTCAATTGCATAGTCAGTTCAAATTTGCGATACCGTTGCAAGGAATTATAATATGCATTAAATGGTAGGGATTCAAAAGGTCTCATCTAAGCAAACTTATAACAAGGGTGAATGGTAAAGTGTCGATAAACAAGATACCATGAAATCCAATAGTTAGTTAACCAAGACCTTAATGATATATAAATAATACTTCCTACATTATCACATTCTTTCATTAAATCAGGTACACTCTTATAATCTCAATTTACTACAAAATAAATAGTTATTATCTAAGGTCGACAAAAAGAATTTTAGTAAGACACAAATCTAGAATAATGAAGATTATGGAGGAAGGTAAATTGGACTAACCTAGGATTATTTATTGTTGTAAAAGTACTCCAATTTAGGTTAGAATCAAGCTAGACCTTTCTATTAGTTGACGGAAGGAAACTACACTAAAACTTATATAAGGTGATTTTTATTTTTTTGCAAGTTCCATTAGAATTTCCAGGAATATTCATTATCACTGCTATTTTATTAACTCCACTAAGTGAGAAAAACACAAGTGCAAGGCTAAGTTCAAAAGATACTAACCTTCATATTGAAGCTGTTATAACCCTATAATTTATAAGATCAACTGGTGACTGAAAATTTTATCCTTTTATTGTTTTGGTTGCCAAATGATTTTTCATTCTACAAATAATTTGAGAAAAAAGAAAAGAAAAAGAAAAATAAAGGAAAAGATAGAAAAAAGAAAAAGAAAAGAAAAGAAAGAAAAAGAATAAAAGAGGGCATAAAATAAATTTAAAATAAAGCCCCATGCAATAACAATGAATGGGTCCATATAGTTTAAGCATGGCCAAGTAATTTAAATTGATGTTGATAGGAGTAGTAAATAAGCTTGGCTAAACTGGTTAATCTTATCCAAGCAAATTAGGTTAGCTAGTGAATAAATTTGACCAAACTGCCTAATCTTGGTCAAATAACCCCAGGATAGAGTAATTTCTTAGTCCAATAGTTTAATCTAGGCTAAATGTCATAGGTAATTAGGTTAGAGCATAGGGTAGTTTGCTTTATTTCAATAAAATAGGCATGATCGATGTTGAACCCTATCTTTGATGTTTGAAAGTAGAATCTCTAACCCCATGGTGATAAAAACAAGGAAAGCTTGGACAAACCCACTTAAAGCGCATATCCTAAGTTTTTAGAGCAATATGAGTTTGCACTCACAGATTAAAGAAAACGCACAGATAAATGGCTGAGGTGCTCGCGCTCTGATCTACGGTTGACAAGTTTTTCCGGACCCCCCCTGACTGTTCTACCTTTAACGGTAGGGGGGGGGGTGGGTTCGGAATCATGTATAACAAAGGCACACATCTGAACGACTGAGGAATCGACACCTATATCCATAGTTTAGATTGAATTCCAGACCCCCCCCCCCCCCTCCTCGGACCATTCTTCTTTTAATGGTGGGGGGGGGCGGGGAGGTCCGGAATGGAGTGATTTTCTGGTGGGCCCTTTTCTCTACGTGGCAGGAATCCATTGCTCCATACTCCTGCCACACACCACTTACCACTTTTTGACATAACCCCCATCACCCCATGACATCATTTTCCAATTTTTCCCCTAAGGGTCATGTCTCATAACTCTGTCATTCCATTCCCCCTGTTCACCCGTTACAAGTCCCTTCACGATGGTCACTTCCCAATCAACACACACCACATCACCTAGTCGTATTCATCATTCATTGTTACCTGCCATCTCATTCTCTAAAGGATTCATTGGCCATTTATTACTGGCTCACTTATCCATTAGCCTGTTGATCTGTCTCCCACGCCCAACGGGTATCCGTTTGCCCAAAACTACCCTTTTTCCTTGATTATCCCACTGTTACTTTGTCCATCGCACTAGAGAAGTGTTCCCTGTCTCCTCTCCATTTCAGTTAGTTGTCCAAAACCACAGTCACCCCCACTAACGTTTTGTTTGACTTGCAGGTATTTTCAAAGTGATGGTGCCAAAATCCAAGAAAGCAGAAGCCGGGGAAAATACTTTCCTCCCTCGTCTTGTTCATATGGATAGAATCCATTTGGCTGAAAAATATCATTTAATCATAGACACCAGGTGCAAATTCAACTTCACAAATTTGCATTCATGGCTCAAAGAAACTTTCTTAGATCAAAGCAATGAAATTGAGCTCTAGGAGCCCAACCTTCCTCTGTATCTTTTCCCCCAGGTTCACCATTTCCCTAAATTCACCCTCAAATGCCAAGCTCATTACCTCCCCAACCAGAGAACCATAGTATCTTCATGAGGAGAAACTTTGTTCTTCATTACACCAGAAGCCATTGATCATATGATGCAGATACCCAAAGCTAAATCTGCGTCCCCTTTCAATCTCAAAGTCATCATGGAGTTGTACCATAAACTACCATTCCCTCAGAGAGCCTAGATTTTTGAGATTTTCCTCCGTCAGGCCACCCAGCTCCCAAAGAAAAATCCCCCGTACCCTACATATATTTTGTGTCTCTAAAAAAGAAACAGTAGCTCAGAATTAAAGGGAAAATAGGGTCTTTCATATGCAATAGTCAAGGCACTGAGGAGGAAGCACACAGACTGTTGAAAGAAATGAATTTTTTTGTTAGATTCATATGGCACTATGATCCGTGTGGTATAATTTCTGAGATGAGGATTAAAAATAAAAATGTCCCATATGTTCATACACCCAAGCCCGAGATAGAGAAGTTCGTGAATCAAATAGAATGGGAGCGGAACACTCTAGTCGAGATAGAACAACAGGACCCTTCGATCACCATCTCATAGACTACTACACCACAGGTTCCCAAGGAGAAAATACCAAGGAAGGATACTTCACATTCCATCACCGAAGTCTCAGCTGAAGATTTCCAATTACACACCAAAAGGACAAAATCCAGTCATACACCTAACATGGCTGGTGAAAAGGAAATCCAATCCACTACCACTATGAAAGATGATCGGTCACTTCTTAGCACAAACAACAAAAAGATCATGTCTACAGTTTCATCCAAGAAGCCTATGGATACTCCACTATTTGACCATGTAAGCAAAGTAGGACCAAATTTGAGTGTTTTTTAGAAGTATGACCTGATCAAAAAGAAAAATTAGACACTGACCAATAGTACTTATGGTCAGTTTTGGAAACAAACTTCAATGGCACAGCATAGGCTATTGTCTACATTTGATATAGAGAAGGGTAGAATACACATGGATTTTCTACAAGCACAGGTTCCGAATCCGAAAGCCATCACTGATTACAAAAGAGAAACATTCGAGTTTCATACTAGAGATGTACATCCCTCTGATCAGATGGATCTGCACAGGCAAACTAGAGAAATGGTTTTTTCCACGTTGGCAAATGCTTCTACTATGGCTACTAAATTACAGGTATCTCTGAGCAATGTTCAGACACATCTAAAATTAGAAAAGATATCATCCTTTGAAAAAGATAATAGAATTAAGACATTGGAAGAATTGGTCCTCAAGATCGGGTATGCCCCCTTGAATGTGAAATCAGTTGAGGAGATGTTAAAAAAGAAAATGTCGATATAGCATCTCTGAGGAATCAGTTGAAACTTCCACCAAAGGAAGATGCACAGGCAAAGGATATAGCTGAGACAGAAGGGGAAAAGGATGAAATGCTCAAGTTGATTATGGAGAAAAATGCACAGTTGAAAGAGATGGAATCAGAACTAGGAAGGTTATTGAAAGAGAAGGAACAATCAAAGCCTATGGAAGTCATTCCATTGAGCGCAGTTCCACTCACAGGAGTAAGCACAACATCCTTAGCAGAAAATCCCTCAACAACTCCACTGACATCTCTGGAGAAGATAGTAGAACTGGAAAAAACCATGGAAGAGATGAATTTGCAAGAGACAGAGATTAGTAGACTTAAAAAGTAGGTTCAGAACCTTCAGGAACTCAAGTCTTCTTACCGAACCAGCTACTCCAAGGAGAAACAAACATCAGACAATATCAAACAAGAATTGCAACAGCTTCAAAAGCAAATAGTGGCAGGAAAAACACTTGCTGAGGTCAAGGAAAGTGTCTGGATGGATATCACCAAGTCCGTAAATGAAATATGGCCTATGGTACAAATCATGTTCGAGAAAAATGAACTAGTTCAAAGAAGCAAGCATGATATTGAGAAAATAAGAGGAGAATTGGGAGAGATGCCCATAGAAGCCACTGAGATCATTACATTCCTGAATTCAAAAACCAGAGAAGAGTTAGAGGATTTGAAAATTGAATATAGGACGGAGACCATCCTCGAGGTCAAGAGGGTCCTAACCAAAAGAGGATTGATGCTACAATTGGTGGACAAATTCTATACTATGGACATAGGAGTGCAAAAAATTTCCAACAAAATTGAAGCTCTGCAGAAGAAAGGCTTCCCTGGCTTAAGGGTCATAAATGACAAGTTAATGACACTTTCTGATTATAAAAAGAAACTAGCCACCGTGGCCAAAGATAGCTTGAAATTCTCGGGAATACAGGGTAGTATCACAGGCAAGGCATTCTTAGAATCTTTATAGTCAGACATCAGCATACAGGACGAGATCCGGTACATTTTCATCATCAAGCCAATTTTTTCCAAGTATACAGAAATGGATGAAGTATACCGAAGAGTAATCAAAGTCGTCGTTCCTAGTCACCTTCGATGGGAAGAGTTATGCAATCTGATTGAGTAGGAGATGAGGTGTCCAAGCCCAGTCCGCTATCAAATCAGATGAGGTCATGCAGAGGACTCACCAACGGTTTACCCTAGAAGTCAGCATGAAGATTTCAATGTAACATCCCGCTCTGGCACACTGACAAAACTTATTCTTTGAGGACACTTGCTCGCAAGTGATCTAGATTTTTATGATGATGAACCACTTAACCTTGATGATGATGCGTCA
>JZKD02S2021076.1:346801-376012 GCA_000966675.3 Picea glauca
TTATATTTTGAAATCTCGTTCCGCAATGATATGTAGAGTTGTTTATATTTTGATCATGTGTCACCTTAGTGCATTAGGTGATGTTGTTAATATCTTATTTTTAAAAAAAGAAAAGAAAAAGAAAAATTTTCCTATTGTACTTCGCTATTCGTAGACATAACGAAGGGGTTGTTACATTCAACACATCATCAAACAGTTCCTGAATTTTTGTATTTTGTTGAGTTAGTTAGATAAATTTAGAATTGCCACATCCTGATCTTTAATGACAGGATCATATGTAATTTTTTATTATAAATACTTCAAACTTTGAAGTACCGAGGGTTGATCTTTATGCTCTGTAAGCTAGAAAGACTGTAATTTGTATCAAGAGATATTCCAGTAATACAAAGGGAAGTTTCATAGGATTCTCACGTGTTATTCATTGGTGATGTTTTCTTTTCTATGTTAAAGGTTTTTCTCCCTCAGTTATCATATTGTTTTCTAATCTAATCTTTTAAAAGTAGTGCATGTTGCAGGATTTATCTTTGTATACCCTTTTTCTGGCATTGAAAGATCTAAATGTTTATCTTTCTGATATTACAATGAAGAAATTCTTAAATGCTTCTTTACTTCAATTGATATTCTCAACTTTTCTGTTATTCATCACTTTACTGTTAAAGAATCCAATGAATGCATTATCTTTCCCTATGAAAAGAATATTTTAATTTATGTTTAGACCCCTATCTTTATAATACAGACCCCATAGACCAATGGAGGCGTAAAAACCCTTTTAGCCAACTTAACAAAAACAAAACAAACCATTCAATTTTATTTTGTTTAACTAACCTAATATCTCAAAGTTAAAACATAGCTAAATCATACAGAGAGATCCCTCCCTGAAGCTGGTAGGGCTAGATTCCAGTTTCGAAGTGGTTGGATAAAGTTACCTCTTGTAAATTTCTTCTACTCCGACAACCTCTAGGAATTTACAGAGCATTAACATAGTGGCGAACATACTGGGGAACTGAACAAACATTCAACCCCACATTTTCTTTTCCCTAGAACAAAAAAAAAATTCTGAAAAAATTATAAATCTGAGAAAGAAATAATGTTCAGAGGTTGTTAAATGCTTGTACATAGTAATTTCGGATTCATAAAAATAAAAATATATAAAAATTAAAAAAAAATATGGCTCCTAAAAGAGATTATACTCGATCCCACTCAGACACAGAACCTGTGATAGCAACTGATAATCTAGAATAGCTACTCAGAAAGAATACCATTGTAGAAGGTTCAGGGATTCATAGTCCCCTTCACAGGTCCCCTTCTCTTCCATAGGAACTTGTTTCCCTTCAAGATCTCGACTTTCACACCACTTTTGAACAAGGCCTATTTAGAATGAAATCTAATATCTTTGTGACTGAAACAGTTTTAGATCCAACCATCCTACAACCCCGGACCCCTGAAATACTATCTCCCACTGCAAAAGCTCAAACCGCTCACTCTGTGCCAGCTAGTCCCTCATCCTCCTCATTTTCTTCCACCACCCCACCTATCATTCAGGTTGTTGTTCCACCCCCTCCACCTATCATGGTGGCCATATATGCTCCCTTGGTGTTGGATACACCTTTACACAACATGCCCCAGGAATATCAAACGAGACTCCCACAGTTCAATGGTAAAGGGCCCTTGAATGCACAACAACACGTTGATAAAATGAATGACTATTTTGACTTGTAGGAAGTGGATGAAGCTGACATTCAAATGAGAATTTTTGTGCAGAGTCTGACTAGGGACGTTAAGAAATGGTACAAAGGCTTACATGATGCTTCAGAGGTCAACCTTACGGTGTTTCAAAGAAGTTTTCTGGATAGATGGGAGGTAAATAAAAACCCTCTCCGTATCTTGCCAGAATACGAAAACATCAGAAGGAATCAAGGAGAGACAGTACAAGACTCTTGCACCTGCTTCAACAAACTGTACAATGCGATTCCAGCCGATATTAAACCTCCACAAGGTTTGGCACTGATAAAATTCCCTAACGGTTTCAACGTTGATATGTCATATCAATTAAGGGAAAGAAACTCCACCACCTTGGAGGACATGCAGAAAAGCACAATAAGTGTAGAGGCCAATTTGTTGGCTAAAAGGGCATGGCAAAGGATGGAGAGGAGAGTCACGATTAAAGAGGAACCTTCCACATATTCTTCTGACGCCAAATTGGATTCCTTAGCTATATAAATGGAAAGGATGATGGAGAGACTTAATATAGCAGAAAGAAACCCTCCTAGAGAAAACAAACCAGCTCCACAAATTCAGAATCCTAACTTCAGAAGAAATCCTCCTCAAATCAAGCAGAGAGATCATAGGGATCAAAGAGAAATAAGGGGTCTTGATCAACAGATCTAACCACCCCTACAATAAAATTATGTCGATGAAGGTGAAGAGGTAATTGAAGAATTAGAGGACACACACATAAAACTCATGGGAATTCACGATAACAAAGCCATTTTCATTACTCAGGAAGAGCAAGAACTTTTCCTTCTTTCTCAAACAGAGTTGAGTGAGGAGTCCGAAGGAACCGAACAGAAGGAATTTGAAAATTCCATTATGGAGGTACACAGGAAGTACAATCTGAAAAGTAAAAAGACAGATGAAAATGCCCCCCAAAAGGTAACCGAAATGAAGAAAATAGTCGAAACCAAAAAATCTCGTGAGCCTTCTACCAAGAAGATCCCCGAGAAAGGTAATTTCGAAACTCCAGCAAAAAGAAACCTTACCATTTTACAAAGATCAAAAAAGACCGAGGTTTCATCAACCAACTGACCAAATACTTCCACCCAAAAAACTATGGTGGACAAATCAAAATTGATGAGCCAAAGCAGAGAACCTACTCCTTTCAGCCTCAAAGGGGAATTAACCAAAGTGAAAATTCACATTCTCCTTTCTGCGTCAATGAGTAATAACGCTTACCGATCGCAGGTGATCAAAGCGCTAAGCATTGAACTTGATATAGGCATGAAGGCCTTAACCATTGGATCGACGAATCATTCAGACACGGTAAATCTTACCAAGGATCAACCTGAACTCTTGTTTGTCCCTAAAGTTGATGGTCAGACTGAAACTGGTGTTGTCACCCCTTTTTACATCATCCTTAATATACACAACCTGATTTTGCACAATGCTATGTTAGATTCATGTGCTTCCCATAACCTGATGCCTAAAGCAGTGATGGAAAAATTGGGACTCAAGGTCACCAGACCTTACAAGGATTTACACTCTTTTGACTCCAAGAAAGTCAGATGTATCAGTTTGATCAAGGAATTATTTATCACCCTAGTTCAGATTCCAGCAAAAAGCATGGTTATGGATGTCATGGTCACAGACGTTCCCTCGAAATATGGTATGTTGTTGTCTAGGTCTTGGGGGACCAAGTTGAAAGGCACGTTGCAGTTGGATATGTCATATGCCACCATCCCAGTATTCGGACAACAGAGAAGACTGTACAGAGAGACGCTGATGAAATATATGGTCAGCAGCCAGGAAAATCCCCATAACTATCCTCTGTACTCTACTCACTCTGATATAGATTCCTTCATCCTATATAACGATGACGATATGGGAGAACAAATAGCGTAGCTGGAAGAAGATACATTTTACCCAAACGAAAGCCAAGAAATCATTGAGGAAAAAGGGAAGAAACCCGTAATAAGTGAAGAATTTCCAGTAGATTTCTGGAGCATGGAATTTGATGGAGTTGTAAGCAAAGAAGGAGCTGGAGCAGGATTTTGGTTACACAATAACAAATCCAGGTATTTGGAAAACCATTCTTACAAACTGAATTTTCAATGCACTAACAACATAGTCGAGTACAAAGCTTTGAAGCTCGACCTGAAACTACTAAAGAAGGTTGGTGCCAAACAAATCATGGTAAGAGGCAATTCTAAATTAATTATCAAACAAATTAAAGGTGAGTACGCAGAAAAACATCCCAGGCTTAGAGCTTATAGAAACATTGTTTTGGATGCCCTTCAATGTTTCACTGAAGTTGATCTGCAAGTGATGCCCAGTGGACAGTTAATTTTAGTAGATGGTTTAGATACGTCAGCAACTACATGCAAGATACCTTTTCGTTCCACTCACCCATACATGGTGGATATAAAGTGAATATCGAGTATCCCGGACAACATCAGATACTGGCAGGTATTTGGGAACGATGACCAAATTGAAGATTTCCTACAATGTAAAAATGATTTCGAGTGTACAAACATATACTTAGAAAACGATGATGAAAATGTGAATAAATTTGTTTTTGGAAATAATAGTGTAAATAAAATAGATTCAGAAGAATCAGGCGAAGATGAGATAGATTCTGATTTTTTGCATTTAAAGAGTAATGTTTTACCTAGGGATTTAGTTCTGTTAGAAGACTTATTTGATTATAATGATGTAGCTAAAAAGCCTAAAATTGAAGCCAGTGGGAATAGGGATGATTATAAGGATGGAAATTTATTTTAAAATGTAGAAACCTTGGCGAATCTTAGTAATCCTTCATATGCCAACTATAAAGATTTGGCGATATTTTTGTAAAAATATTCAAATTTCTAAGGATTCTATATAGTTTGTATAAAATTTTGGTGATTTTAAAGGGAAAATAATTTTATCCTATAGAATTTGGGTGAATCATTTTTAGAATAATGAATCGGTTTTTTGGGAAAAACCATGGAAAATTAGCCCATGAGTGAAATTTAGCCCCTAAAATCATCCCTGAGTGGGAAGGAGGTTGAAGACTGTAACATAGGGACAGAAGAGAAACCCAAGATGGTAAAACTTTCCAAATCTTTACCCCCTGAGCAGAAACTCAAATACATTGAAATTTTCAAGGAATATGTGGACGTGTTTGCTTGGGGTTATGAAGACTTAAAATCTTATGACACAAACATCATTCAACATAGGATCCCGATAAAAGAAGATCAAAAACCTTTGCAGATAGAAACTTAGGAAAATCAATCCCAATTTACTTCCCCTAATAGAAAAATAAATCAAAAAGATGTATGATGCTAAAATCATAGTTCCTTTACGATTTTCCAAATGGATTTCAAATCTAGTCCCGACCCGAAAGAAAACTGGGGAAATTAAGCTTTGCATTGATTTCCGAAACCTGAACAAGGTTTCCCTAAAGGATAGCTACCCACTACCCAAAATGGACCATATATTACAAAAGGTAGTTATATCCAGCCGCATCTCCTTACCAAATGGTTTCTCAGGCTACAACCAGGTTCTCGTTCACCCAAATGATCAAGAGAAAATAGCTTTCACAACACCTGGGGGTACCTTCATGTACGTGAAGATGCCTTTCGGTTTGATGAATGTTGGAGCCACTTTCCAAAGAGCGATAAACATCATGTTTGTGGAAGAACTTGGCAGATTTATTGTCATTTATCTGGCTGACGTAACTGTTTATTCCCAGTTCGATGAAGACCACTTGCAACATCTCCAACAAGTGTTTGAGAAATGCAGGAAATTTGGGATTTCTCTAAATCCTAAGAAAATCCTTTTCGAATTATAGGAAGGTAAACTGTTGGGGAACATAATCTCTAAAGACAGAATTAAGATAGATCCCAGTAGAATAGAAGCCATTCAGAAACTGGAACACCCAAGGAATATCAAAGAGTTACAATCTTTCATTGGAAAAATAAACTTTCTGAGAAGATTCATACCCAACCTGGCTGATATTCTCAGGAACATCACCAACATGTTAAAAAAGGACACAAAAATAAAATGGGACAATCCAAGCAGTCTTTTGAACAAGTTAAACATGCACTCACACAGGCTTCAGTCTTAATCAGTCCTGACTTCACCAAGGATTTTTACCTTTTTTCTTTCGCTTCTGAACATACCATTGTAGCAGTATTACTATAGAAAAATAGCGAAGGGTATGAACAAACCATATCCTTTTTTAGTAAATCTTTAAGAGATGCTACTTTGAATTATAAAATAATGGAGAAACAAGATTTTTCCCTGGTAAAAGCCATAAAGGATTTTAGATTATATATTCTCCGTTCCCACACCATCACATACGTTCTGAATGCAGTAGTGAAGGATATTTTAACCCAGGACAATCCAGATGGCAGAAGATGAAAATGGATTGCTATCATTATGTAGTATGACATAGAGATTAATCCTGCTAAACTGATTAAAGGTCAAGGTCTAGCAAAGTTAATGGCGGAATCCAATTTTCATGCTCTTGATATTAATTTCTTAGCTGCAGTAGATGAACAGGGAGAGCAGGAAACTCTAAGCATGAAAGAGGTATTTCTGAACTCTCCATGGTACACAGACCTTATATTTGTTTCGCATAACTTACAAGCTCCCCCTGGTCTGACCAAAACTAAATCTAGGTTTTTGAGATTGAAAGCACTAAAATTTTTCATTCTAGAAGGCAATATTTATTGGAAGGATCATGGAGGTATTTTGTTGAATTGTCTGTTAAAGGATGAAGATGACAAAGTATTGCATGATTTTCATGCAGGAGACTGTGGTGGTCACCTGAGCTGGAATACCACAGCTAATAAAATCCTCAGAGCTGGGTTCTATTGGCCTAAACTATTTGCTAATGTGCATCAGAAGGTGACTCTGTGTCATAAATATCAGGTTTTCGAGGGCAAAAAGAAGATCCTCCCTTTGCCCCTAAAACCAATCTCTGTTGAAGCTCCTTTCCAGCAATGGGGATTAGACTTTATTGGAGAAATGCATCCTCCCTCTTCAAGCCAACACGGGTGGATTCTTACTGCTACAAACTATTTCACAAAATGGATCGAAGTTGTACCAAGCAGGCAAGCTACTAGTTCTGTCATTATTAAATTTTTAGAAAATAATATCTTGTCTCGTTTTGGGCATCCAAGAAAAATTGTAACTGACAATGCAGCTGCTTTTTAATCCAAGAAGCTCATAAATTTTTGCAACTAGTATCATATCGGTTTGGTACATTCCACAACTTATTACCCTCAGAGAAATGGGTTGGCGGATTCATCCAATAAAACCCCGGTGAACATTATTAAGAAGATGTTGCAAGAAAACAAAAAGTCATGGCATAACATGCTGGTTTTTTCATTATGGGCTGACAGACTGACTACCAAGAGGTCAATTGGTATGTCTCCATATCAGTTGGTCTATGGCACTGAAGCAGTTTTTCCTACCTATTTAGGGGTTCCTGTCATGAAACTGTTGCAAGAGATGCAAGCCGAGACGAACGATTCCCAAAGAAGGATAAACCAGATGATCCAATTGCAGCAATCCAGAGAAGAAGTATACAATAAAACTGAGGTTATCCAGGAGAGCATAAAAAGGATCTTTGATAAAACAACTAAAGAAGATGACTTTGAGCTAGGTGACCTGGTTCTGAGATGGGATGCTCGAAATGAAAATAAGGGGAAGCATGGAAAATTCTACAGTCTATGGACATAATTCACACATTCAGAGGAAATAATGCTTTCCTACTCAACAAAAACGATGGGACCAATCTACCAGGAGGACCTGTGAATGGCAGAATGTTGAAGCACTACTCACCTCCTCAGTAGGGACCTTGAGTCACGCCTTTCCATTGTACAAATAATTTTATTGTTCTTACAAGTTTTTGAGTGAATAATTTTGATGAAATGGTTGAATCTCGCAGATAAGGCCCTAAGCCACTGAACATTGTCATCAAATTTTCAAAAATAATAAAACAAATCAAACAACAAAGGCAATTGTGGAGAAAGTTTTTCAGAACATCAGAAAACAAGATTCTCGGCACTTCACAAGGAGAGTACCATCCCCAGGTGGAGCCGTTGTTATAACCCTATAATTTATAGGATCAACTGGTGACCGAAAATTTTATCCTTTTATTGTTTTGGTTGCCAATTGATTTTTCATTCTGCAAATAATTTGAGAAAAAGGAGAAAAAGAAAAAGAAAAGAAAAGAGAGAAAAAGAAAAAGAAAAGAAAAGAAAGAAAAAGAATAAAAGAGGGCATAAAAGAAATTTAAAATAAAGCCCCATGCAATAACAATGACTGGGTCCATATAGTTTAAGCATGGCCAAGTCATTTAAATTGATGTTGATAGGAGTAGTGAAAAATCTTGGCTAAACTGTTTAATCTTAGCCAAGCAAATTAGGTTAGCTAGTGAATAAATTTGACCAAACTGCCTAATCCTGGTCAAATAACCCCAGGATAGAGTAATTTCTTAGTCCAATAGTTTAATTTGGGCTAAATGTCATAGGTAATTAGGTTAGAGCATAGGGTAGTTTTCTTTATCTTAATAAAACATGCATGATGATCAATGTTGAACCCTATCTTTGATGTTTGAAAGTTGAATGTCTAACCCCATGGTGATAAAAATAGGGAAATCTTCGACAAACCCACTTAAAGCGCTTATCCTAAGTTTTTAGAGAAATATGAGTTTGTTCTCACAGATTAAAGACATTGCACAGATAAACGACTGAGGTGCTCACGCTCAGATCTACGGTTGATAAGTTTTTCCAGACCCCCCCCCTGGACCGTTCTACCTTTAACGGTAGGGGGGGAGTCCATAATCATGTATAACAAAGGTGTGCATCTGAATCACTGAGGCGTCAACGCCTAGATCCACCGTTGAGATTGAATTTGGACCCCCCAGACCATTCTACTTTTAAAGGTAGGGGGGGGGGTCCGGAATGGAGTGATTTTCTGGCAGGCCTTTTTCTCTACGTGGCAGGAATCCATTTCTCCATACTCCTGCGACGCACCACTTACCACTTTATGACATAACCCCCATCACCCCATGAAATCATTTTCCACTTTTTCCCCTAAGGGTCACGTCACATAACTCTGTCGGTCCATTCCCTCTGTTCACCTGTTACAAGTCCCTTCACCATGGTCACTTCCCAATCAACACCCTCCACGTCACCCAGTCATATTCGTCATTCATTTTTACCTACCATCTCATGCTCTAAAGGACCCATTGGCCATTTATTACTGGCTAACTTATCTTTTAGCCTGTTGATCTATCTTCCATGCCCAACGGGTATCCATTTTACCAAAACTACCCTTTTTCCTTCATTCTCCCACTGTTACTTTGCCCATCGCACCAGAGAAGTCTTCCTCGTCTCCTCTCCATTTCAATCATCTGTCCAAAACCACATTCACCCCCACTAACGTTTTATTTGACTTGTAGGTTATTTCACAGTGATGGTGCCAAAATCTAAGAAAGCAAAAGCCGAGGAAAATCCTTTCCTCCTGCCTCCTATTCATCTCGACAGGATCCATTTGGCTGAAAAAGATCATTTAATCATAGACACTAAGTGCGAATTCAACTTCGTGTATTTGTAGTCATGGCTTAAAGATACTTTCTTAGATCAAAGCGATGAAATTGGGCTCTCGGAGCCCAACCTTCCCCTGTATCTTTTTCCCCAGGTTCACCATTTCCCTGAATTCGCCCTCAAATGCCAGGCTCATTACCTTCCCGACCAGAGAGCCATAGTATCTTCATCAGGAGAATTTTTTTTCTTCATTACACCAGAAGCCATTGATCATATGATGCAGATACCCAGAGCTGAATCCACGTCCCCTTTCAATCTCAAAGTCATCACGGAGTTGTACCAGAAACTATCATTCCCTCAAAGAGCCCAAATTTTCGAGATTTTCCTCCCTCAGGCTGCCCATCTCCCCAAGACAAATCCCCCATACCCTACATACATTTTGTGTCTTTGAAAAAGAAATAGCACCTCATAATTAAAGGGGAAATAGGGTCTTTCATCTGCAATAGCTGAGGCGTCGGGGAGGAAGTAGACAGATTGTTGAAAGAAATGAAGTTTTTTGTTAGTTTCATATGGCACTATGATCTGTGTGGGATAATTTCTGAGATGAGGATTAAAAATAAAAAATCTTCCATATGTTTATACACCCAAGCCTGAGATAGAAAAGTTCATGAATCAAACAGAATGGGAGCCGAACACTCTGTTTGAGATAGAACAACAGGACCCTTCATTCATCATCTCACAGACTACTACACCACAGGTTCCCAAGGAGAAAAGACCAAGGAAGGATACTTCACCTTCCATCACCGAAGTCTCGACAGAAGATTTCCAATTACACACCAAAGGGCCAAAAGCCAGTCATACACCTAACACGGCTAGTGAAAAGGAAATCCAATCCACTACAACTATGAAAGATGATAGGTCACTTCTCATCACAAGCAGAAAACAGATCATGTCTACAGTTTCATCCAAGAAGCCTATGGATACTCCACTAGTTGACTAGCCAAGCAAAGTAGGACCAAAATCGAGAGTTTTTGAGAAGTATGACCTGATCAAAAAGAAAAATAAGACACTGACCAACAGTTCTTATGATTGGTTTTGGAAATAGAATTCAACGACATAGCATAGACTATTGTCTGCATTCGATACAGAGAAGGGTATAAATGCACAAGGATTTTCTGCAGGCACAGGTTCTGGACACGAAATCCATCACTGATTACAAAAGAGCAACATTTGAGATTCATACTAGAGATGTGCATCTCGCTGATCAGATGGATCTTCACAGGAAAACTGGAGAAATGGTTTTCCCCACATTGGCAAATGCTTCTACTGCGGCTGCTAAATTACAAGTATCTCTGAGCATTGTTCAGACACAGCTGAAATTAGAAAAGATATCATCCTTTGCAAAAGATAATAGAATTAAGACATTGGAAGAATTGGTCCTCAAGATCGGGTATGACCCCTCGAATGTGAAAGCAATTGAGGAGATGTTAAAAAATAAAATTCTGATATAGCATCTCTGAGGAAACAGTTGAAACTTCCACTAGTAGAAGATGCACAGGCAAAGGAGATCACTGAGACAGAAGGGGAAAAGGATGAGATGATTAGGTTGATTATGGATCAGAATGCACAGTTGAAAGAGATGGAAGCAGAACTAGAAAGGTTATTGAAAGAGAAGGAACAATCAAAGCCTATGGAATTCATTCCATTGAGCGCAGTTCCACTCACAGGAGTAAGCATAGCATCCTCAGTAGAAGTTCCCTCAGCAACTCCACTAACATCTTTGGAGAAGACAGTAGAGCCAGAAAAATCCATGGAAGAGATGAATTTGCAAGAGACAGAGATTAGCAGACTTAAAAGGGAGGTTGAGAACCTTCAGGAACTCAAGTCTTCTTACCAAACCAACTACTCCAAGGAGAAACAAACATCAGACAAGCTCAAACAGGAATTGAAACAACTTCAAAAGAAAATAGTGGCTGGAAAAACACTTGTTGAGGTCAAGGAAAGTGTCTGGATGGATATCACCAAGTCCGTAAATAAAGTATGGCCTATGGTACAAATAATGTTCAAGAAAAATGAACTAGTGCAAAGAAGCAAGCAGGTTATTGAGAAAATAAAAGGAGAACTGGGAGAGATGCCCACAAAATCCACTGAGATCATTACATTCCTGAATTCAAAAACCAAAGAAGAGTTAGAGGATTTGAAAATTGAAGATAGGACGAAGACCATCCTTGAGGTCAAGAGGGTCCTGACCAAAATAGGACTGATGTTACAGCTGGAGGACAAAGTCCAGACTATGGACATAGGAGTGAAAAGATATTTCAGCAAAATTGAAGCTCTACAAAAGAAAGGCCTCCCTGGCTTAAGGGTCATAAATGGCAAGTTAATGACACTTTTTGATTATAAAAAGAAACTAGCCACCGTGGCCAAAGACAGTTTGAAATTATCAGAAATATAGGGCAATATCACAGGCAAGGCATTCTTAGAAGCTTTACAGTCAGACATCAGCATACAGCATGAAATCTGGTACATTTTCATCATAAAGCCAACTTTTGCCAAGTATATAGAAATGGATGAAGTATACCAAAGACTACTCAAAGTCATCGTTTATAGTCACCTTCGATGGGAAGAGTTATGCAATTTGATCGAGTAGGAGATCAGGTGTCCAAGCCCAGTCATCTATCAAATCAGATGAGGTCGTGCAAAGGACTCACCAACGGTTTACCCTAGAAATCAGCATGAAGATTTCAACACATCATCAAACAGTTTCTAATTTTTTGTATTTTGTTGAGTTAGTTAGCTAAATTTAGAACTGCCACGTCCTGATCTTTAATGACAGGATTGTATGTAATTTTTTATTATAAATACTTCAAACTTTGAAGTACCGAGGGTTGATCTTTATGCCCTGTAAGCTAGAAAGAATGTAATTTGTATCAAGAGATCTTCTAGTAATACAAATGGACATTTCACAGTATTCTCGTGTGTTATTCATTGGTGATGTTTTATTTTCTATGTTAAATGTTTTTCTCCCTCAATTATCATATTTTTTTCTAATCTAATCTTTTAAAAGTAGCACATGTTGCAGGATTTATCTTTGTATACCCTGTTTCTGGCTTTGAAAGATCTAAATATTTATCTTTATAATATTACAGTGAAGAAATTCTTAAATTCTTCTTTACTTTAATTGATATTCTCATCTTTTATGCTATTCAACACTTTACTGCTAAAGAATCCAATGAATGCATTATCTTGCCCTATGAAAAGGATCTTTTAATTTCTGTTCAGACCCCTATGTTTATAATACATACCCCATAGCCCAACGGAGGCGTAAAACGCTTTCATCCAACTTAACAAAAACAAAACAAACCATTCAATATTATTTTGTTTAACTAGCCTAATATTTCAAAGTTAAAACATAACTAAATCATACAGAGAGATCCCTCTCTAAAGCTAGTAGGGCTAGATTCCAGTTTCGAAGTGGTTGGATAAAGTTACCTCTTGTAAATTTCTTCTACTCTGACAACCTATGGGAATTTACAGAGCATTAAAAGATGGATGCACAACTAGATAATAACTCAAAAATAATAATAGACAGTAACTCAGAAATACACAACTCAACAATGACTCAGAATAATAGACACAAATAGACAGTAACTCGCAAATAGACAGTAACTCAGAAATGCGCAACTAGATAGTAACGTGCAACTAGACAGTAACTCAGAAATAATAGACAGAAAAAGATTTGATTATCACCACGCAATCAATCACCCGTAGATTAATCTCTGTAACAAAATAACACATAATTCAATCTTGTGAAAAAGAAAAAACACATAGTAAAATAAAATAATGGGCCAAGACCCAAAACACAGTCTTCCTCAATAATATACAAATGCACTCATCCAAGTAATACTACAAACGCAATAATAGACTCTCTAACCAAAACTGAAAACTACAATAAAATGCAGTAATAAAACAAGCTCAGAAACAGAAATGTAGTTACCCTTTGCAGTTTCACATGATGCACTATCGCCCAGATAAGAATTCATATGCATAAACTAAATAAGTCTTTTTCTTTTAACAACATCTATGCAAGCGAGCGTTCGACAATAAATAAATGCATGAACAATAAATTGAGTTAGTATTCAATACAAATTATGCACATACATACCATAGACAAATGAGAAGAACTAGAAGTGATTGTATCGCACTGGTGCTCCATCCAACTCCAACTTTCAGACCGATGATACGTCACCGGTATCTCCTAGTCAATGCTAGCATCAATATTCTCCCCCCAGAGCGACTCGAGTCGAAAAGGGGCCACGCACACAATACCAGAGTGATGCAGCCCCCCTACTCTCCTGTAGGGATACACAACCTCATGGTCAAGGATCTATGATTCTTGAGTCAAGAGACTCTTTGGAACCTTAATGGTTCCCTTCTCTATCTAAACGTACGCCCTTTCGGCTCCTTGGTGCAGGTCTGATAGCACCCACGACCTTCTCTTCCGCTCTACTGTGAAATCTCAGAGTATCGAGCGTTAGCTCTTTTTCATCTAAGACCCCTCTTGATATGACCTTGGGCGATGCCTTCTTATGACCACGCGATTGTGGGCACAACCAATAGCGGTTTGGGATCAAACTTTTTTTCAGCCCACAATTCTCCTCGAACCTCCACATGTCGTCTTAGAAAAAGCACGGTATGGATTGCGGGCTGCCCTCAAGGTTTTAAAGTCCTCACAACTTATGTTCCTGCAATTCTACGCGATCGTTGATCTTGCAATCTTGATGATATTATATGAACTAACAGTTCATATCTACACTTTCCAAATTCATGGAACAGATCTTCTCCTTGTGAATCAACGACTAGAATATCTTCATGATTCCAAACTTCAAACATTTGAAATCTCAAACCTCACTTTCCTCCGTACTTAAACATATTATAGTTGAAAATCTGTAGACACCTGTCTTGATCAACCAATGGTTTTACTTCCACTGCAGTTGTTTGACCTTTCAACTCATATCAATGGTCCCGTGGCACCCTTCTCGATCGACGGTTGAGATCTCCTTCGCATATTCGGACTTCTAAGATCTCAAATCTCAAACTTCACCCTTCTTCCCAATGCATTTTATCCGAAGGCTATAATCCACTGCCGTGTGTCCTCTTAATCTAACGATCATGGATTACCCTGGGTATTTGTGTGGATTACATGGATTTATTCCATGTCTCTCTTAAATACCATGACTCTGAATCACTTCAGGACTTTACCCGGAGTTCATGGATTCACGCCATGTCTCTCTTAGATCTGTCAGTCCAGATTCACTTCGGATCTTCATGTTTCAACAATCTTCGATCTCAACTGAAACCCCCTATAGTTTACTCAGAGCTCACGATCTATTGACAAGTGTCCCCATGCAAATCGACGACTCTTGTCTCTTTGAGCTTCGGATGTTTCAACCCTTCACCTTTTCCTTCCTCTCGATCTCACGACCCACCGAAACGCATCCTCCTGGATCTAACAATCTAGATTTTCTTCATAAATCTCAAGTTTCAAACTTGCCTCTTCCTAGACCCACGGTATCTAAAGGCTCAGATTCTCCCTAGGTGATCTGATACTTGAAGCTTACCTCAAACAATCTGATGGCACAGATCTGTTCTTGCTTATGAGATGACTGAGATTCTACTTCGGCTCTCCAGCCTTCAGAAATCTCAAATCCTCAAACCTTGATGATCTCTCTCTCCTGAATGTGTGAAGCATTAAGGCTCGTGCACTTTACTCTGATCAAACTACTGTGTATCTTTTTCTCTATGATCCAACGACCACTGTCACTCCTCCTCTTGAGTTTTTGATTTCTTCTGACTTAGAAGATTTACCATCCTTCAAATTTTTTGAACCTTTGCTTCTCATGCAAGTTTGACTCTTGGATCTTGTCAACAGTTATGAAAAGTGTTATCCCTTCTAGGATTTATCATTAAAGGATTCTAACTTCCCACGCACTCCTGTTGTTCTCTAGATTTTGATAAATCAGTTTGAAGGATTTCTTGAAAAGAAATTATTCTCACCCACCTGGAGTTCCTCTGTTATGGTTCTTTGACGCTTGGTTATTCCTTGATGTTGTGCACTCCTTGCACCCGGTCTAAGTTTCCTTGGTTCTCTATGAACTCCTTTGAGTCATTCTGAGACTCAATCAACGCACTCCTTGCATTCGATATGCACACCTTGTATACGAGTTTCAGAAGAGAAACAATTGAAACTTATCCAGTTTCATCACAAACTCATACTATCAAATTATCGAACAATCATACATGAAGGAAGTGAAATAAAATCACATACATAGGACATAACATTCATTCATTAATACATCAAATGAACACAGTCCAAGATTTGGGACAATTTTGTCTGTTCTATTCATTCATCAAAAAAAATTACATAGTCTTTCTTCTACTCTATTATGTTCTACTGATCTCTCTGATCTCTATCTCATCTCCTAATCTCACAATACTTTTAGAATATAACCAAAAACTATCTAAGGAACGAATCCATGATCTCTCGTCATCCTATCTGTAACCTATCCTATCAAACTCTTAGCGGTTACCTACTATGTCCTATTACAATAACTAACAGTTATTGTCAAATAAGAGTCAACAGTCAATATCTGCAACCCTTACAGTCCTTCACAACTTTACAAACACAACATATTTAAAAATGATTATTTCAAAAATATGTCAAGAACTCGATTTAATTCTGAGCTAATATCGGATTTGAAAATCTATCATGCTGAGATGTCATTCCTTTGCCTCCATGCTTGAGTTTTGACATTGAAGGCAATTCTCTCGCATCGTACTCCTCTGTTTAAAATCTTCATGGACTCTTGTCCATGAGCTCCTGCACTGTTTTTCCATGCTTCAAAATTTCAGGTTTTGTGATCCAACTTGCATCTTCCATTGGATTATCTTTCCACTTCACTAAGTGCTCATGATATGTCTTCCTCCTAGTCTTCTTTCCATATCTATGTTCAATGATTTTCTCCATCTAAGATTTTTCTCCTATGGGCAATTGCTCTTCCCACTGAACTTCTTTCTAATCATTTGATTCTCCTACCTCATCTCTATTGTAAGGATACAGGTCTGCAACATTGAATATCAGCGATATCGCAATGTTGTCTGGAAACTCAATTTCATAAGCATTGGCTGTGAATTTTGTGAGAATATTGCATGGTCCTATCATCTTCATCTTCAATTTCTTATATGTTCCCCTTGGAAACCTCTCTTTTCTTAAATGAGCTAAAACTTCATCTCCAACCTCGAATTGAACTTCTCTCCTTTTCTGATCAACTATGTTCTTGTATTTCTGACTACTGTTATGTAGTTTCTCTCTGACTTTGTCATGGATTTTTTTCATTTTTGTTGCAAAATCTTCTTCTCCAGGGCTTCTGAGCTCATCTTGAATCAAATATCTCAATTCTTTAATCCATCTTGGATGTATACCATACATGATTTTGAATGGACTTTTCCCTATGCTCTTGTTCACTGAATTGTTGAATGCAAATTTTGCTTGTGCTAGAATATTATCCCATTGACGAACTTGCTCAGTGACTAAACTTCTCAACAAGTTTCCTAGACTCTTGTTTACTATTTCAGTTTGTCCATATATCTGAGGGTGATATGTTGAACTAAAGGACAATTTTGTCCCCAACCTCCTCCATAGAGTCCTCCAAAAGTGTCCTACAAATTTGGTGTCCCTGTATGAGACTATGCTCCCCGGAAATCCATGTAGCCTCACCACTTCTCTGGAAACAAAATTGGCTATGTGTGTAGAATCATTTGTCTTTTGTCATGGTATGAAATATTCCATTTTTGAAAATCTATCCACCACAAAAAATATGGAATCACTCCCTTTCTGAGTTCTAGGCAATCCCAAAACAAAATCCATATTGATTGCATCCCACAGCCTTTCTGGAATTGGTAATGGATGATATAAACCAGTGTTATGTTACCTTCATTTTGCATACTGACAAATTTTGCATTTGTTCACAAAAAATTTCACCTCTACCCTCATGATCGACCAATAGTATGAATTACTCGGTTGTAAAAATATCTTATCATGACCAAAATGTCCAGCTAAACCTCTGTTGTGTTTCTCTTTCAGCAGGTTATCTCACATTTAGCATTTCGGTATGCAGAATTGGCTTCCATTGAATAATAATACATCCTTGATCGAATATTCAGTCCATTGGATTTTGTCTCCCAACAAAGTATTATTGCATGCCTCAAAAGCTTCCTTAAAATCTACATCTTTTTTATACATCTCATTGAGGTGTTCAAACCCTAAGGTCTTCACCTGGAATTCCTGTGCAATTAAAATCCTCCAGCTCAAAGCATCTGCCACTTTGTTAGCAGTTCCAAAAATATGTTTAATAACAAAAGTAAAAATTTTCATAAATTCTTCCCATTTATCATGTCTCTGATTCAACTTTTCTTGTGTAGTAACAAACTTCAAAGCATGGTTATCACTGTACAAGACAAATTCTTTAGGAATTAGATAGTGTATCCACTTCTTCAAAGCTTTAATCACTGCATAAAATTCTTTTTCATATGTGGAATAATTATTCTTGGTTCCATTCAAATTATCATTGAAATAAGAAACTGGCCTATTATCCTAACTCAAGACTGCTCCAATAGCTAATCCACTTGCATCACATCTCACCTGAAATGTTTTTCCAAAATCTGGGAAAACTAGAATTGGTTGTTTTGTGATTTTCTCCTTCAACACTTTGAAACTTTTTTCAACTTCCTCTGTCCAACTGAAATACTTGTATTTATTCTTCACAGTTTCCAACATGGGTGCACATATACCACTGAAATTTATAATAAACTTTCTATAAAAACTTGCTAACCCATGAAATCTTCTTACCACAAATATGCTTCTTGGCAATGGCCACTCTCTGATTTCTCTCACCTTTTCTAGATCCATCTTCAATTCATTTTAAGAAATCACAAAACCCAAATATATGAGTTCCTTCTTCATAAAAGAGATTTTCTTCAGATTTATCAACAATTTTTCCTGGTGCAACTTTTCCATCACTGATGTCAGATGTCTTAAGTGTTCTCCTTTTGTCTTACTGAAGAGTAGTATGTCATCCAGATATACTATGACAAATTTATCTATGAAGTCTTTCAATTCTTCATTCATCAATATCATAAATGTGTTTGGTGCATTTGTCAACCCAAATCGCATGACCAACCATTCAAAAAATCTTTCATTTGTCTTGAATGTTGTTTTCCATTCATCTCCCTCTCTCATTCTTATTTTATGATATCCACTCTTCAATTCTATCTTGGAAAAATAGCTTTCTCCACTCAAAAAATCCATCAAGTCATCCATCCTCGATAAAGGAAATTCATACCTAATGGTTTTCTTTTCAATGGCTCGAGAATATGTACACATTCTCCATTCTCCATCCTTATTTGGACTTAACACAATCAGTGTTGCGCATGGGCTTAGGCTTTCCCTGACTAAACCATTATCCAACAAATCTTGGACTTGATTTTTGACTTCCTCATTCTCCCTAGGTGTCAACCTATAATCTATTGTGTTTGGTAAACTAGCTCCTGGAATAAGTTCAATATGATGGTTTATACTCCTAATAGGTGGAAATGAGTGTGGTAACTCATCCACTACTATGTCAACAAAATTTTCTAACAGTTCCTAGATTTCCTCAGGAAAATATTCTACATAAGTATTTGTAGGTATAAATCTAGGCTTCCTCAATACAACAAATTGTATTTATTTTTCCTTCTTCACTTTATTCAAGAGTTCCTTCCCACTCATGATAAGTATGATTGAAATAGCTTCCCTCTTTTGTTCTTTGTCTTCTATGGGTAACAATGTATGTGTCCTACAATTTTTTTCTAGGGTATAAGTATTCTTTATTCCATCATGAATAACTTTTCTATCAAACTGCCATGGTCTCCCCAATAAAATATGACAAACATCCATAGGAATTACATCACATAATATTTCATCCTTATAACCGCATATCTTAAATTCAACTTGGCATTGTTGACTTACCATTACTTGATGTCCTTTTTGCAACCATGATACCTTGCATGGGTTTGGATGTGCAGTTGGCTTCAACTCCATCTTCTCCACTATCTCCATGGATACTAGATTTGCAATGCTCCCACTGTCTATGATCACCTTGCAAACTCTATCTTTCGTCTTGCAAGCAGTTCTAAATAGACTTGTTTGTTGAACCGGTTACTCCATATCCTTCTCTGGTTTAAGAATAATCTTCATCATCATGAGGTTCTTCCCTCCTTCTGTTGCTTCTTCTTCCACATGCTTATGTTCTTCTACAATGTGTGCTTCACCTCCTCCTTCGTTCTTTCCCTCAAGACGTTCCCAAGACTTGTGCCCTTTCTTTCTATAGGTATAACATTTAACTACTCCTCCTATGGCTCTTCCTCTTCCTATTCCTTTGGAAAAATAACTTCTCCCTCCATGTTGTCCTTCTGTAGAACTTCCACCTTTCTCATGATGACTATGTCGTTTGTCAGCTTCATACTTAGGCTTCTGGAACTTCTCTCTGTTGGTTCCCTTACCTCTTCTTGAGTTTCCTCCTCTGTTTCATTGGCTTTTCTTTCTGGCCAATTTCTCTTTAGATTTCAAGGTCGCTTGATAAGAATCCTTGACTTTACTAACATACATCATGTTGATATCCTCTTGTATTTCATATATCATCCCATTGATATATCTGGATGTTTTCTCATCTTCATTCTCTTTCTGTCCAACCTTGATGTTCAGTCTATAAAATTCCTCAGTGTACTCCTTCACTGATAAGCTCTTTTGTCTCAGGTTTTGCAATCTTCTAAACATATTGATTTGATAGTCCTTCGAGATAAATTTTTCTTCCAGCTTTGCAACCATCCTATCCCAGTTCTTAATTTTATGCTTACCATTTCTCCTATGTTCGGCTTGTAGTTCATCCCAACATAGCGTTGCATGACCTATCAGTATTTTCATTGCATGCTTCACCATCTTGTCTTATTCGATATTGACGCAACCGCACTCCTCGGACCACGACCGCTCTCACAGGACCTTCTCTCTCCACAGCCCGAAGAACTCAATTGTTCTTCTATTTCCCTACCTAGAAATCTGCACCCACATTTCTCTTCGCGGGATCCCCCCCTTCCTTGACTTATCGGAGGATTGGAACTCGCAGCTTCGCAAGTTCTCTGTTGATCACAGGGTTCTCAATTTCCTGAGACCCGATGCACCAGTCGATGCTGACTTTCTCTTACCTCTATCGGGACTTCTCTCTATCACGACTTCGTCGATGCACTGAAACGTCGATGCGCTCTATCGTGACTTCACCACTCACGACACCAGCCACTTGGTTCTCCAACCCCTAATACCCTATGCACCGAAACGTCGATGCACACGTGAGTTGCCTTTTCAACGGTCCCCTATCTCATCGGGACTTCAGAACTAGTGGGATCGTGAATCCTAACACCAATACTTCGGTACTTCTCGCGATGAGATTTTGATGACTCACGTCACCTATCCACGTCACCATCTCTTGTGGCCCACACTATTTCCAAATCCATCGGGATATCACTTATCGCAATGTCGTGATTCCCCTGACCAATTTCCCGGCTCTTTCCTCACGAAACTTCGATAGGCGATTTCACGATCAATCCAACGACCCTGATGGAATTGGATCAACGAATCTGCTCTTGTGAACTTTTAGCCTCTCCACACTTGCGCTATAACTTTCTTGCACCTCTGGGAGATATAATGATCCACGGATCCTCGCGAAATCTCCTCGGAGGATTTCGGCCGTCCATCCCTTCCAACTGAAATCTATGAAATGACGAGATGCTCTTCCACAGAACTTGCCACCCTGCACGCAAACCTGCGACGCTCCTTTCAGCTATCATGGCACAACTTTCCTGCTTCGTCCTTCCACGAGTTTGAAGACCTATCCCTCCTAAGATTTTCTCACAACTTTCAAGTCCCTTCAGGAAACTCTTGCACACACTCCTTGCGGCAAATCTTCAACAATGTCTAAGTGTTGAAGCTTCGACTCTGTGCACACCTACAACAACAGTCTTAATTCCCTTTGCTCATAATCACAACTCCGAGTTTTAACTTGGCCTGCGCACTCCTTGCATGGCTCCCCTATTCAAATGAGATTCTTGGAACTTAGAACAAAAGTTATCTCTATCTGAACCCTTCTGTCAACACACTCCTTGCGGACGATTCAACTGCACTCCTTGCGGGAATTCTCTAGCTCAGAATAGAGAAAGAATTGAAATTAAATCCTCCTTCCTCTCAGACTTCAATCTCACCATGAAATCACATACACAGCATATAAAATCAAATGTATAACAGGAAGCAGACATTCATGAGCATAACATCAATACCCAGAGAAACAACACAAAACCATGAATTTGAATCAAATCTTTCTTCTTATTAATTCAAATGTCTGTACATGGGTGTTCTTCATACACTTCTCTGCTTTCTCTCTTCTTTATCCTAACTACTTGATAATGTTACAATGATACAATGAGGGTGTCTATATCCGTTTTCCCTCTCGGACTCTAAAGCTATCAAATCTAGAATTAAATTCCTATCTACCAACATTAACTAAATTAAATGTCGACTATCTACCTAAGGATGAGAGTTATCCGCTCAAGGTCCATTACAATATACAAAGTGTTCTTCATTAAATCCAAACATTAATGTTTACGCAATAATATCAAGGTGTTTTCAAAATTTGTGCTGGCACTGTCCAGCTGTCCTTCCGCTCCACGCTGGCTCGCTTGATGTGCTAGCGATGCTCCTGCATCATACTCCTCGGCTTGAAAAATTTCATGGGCTCCTGTCCATGAGCTCCTACATGGTATGTCCATGCTTCTGTATCTCAGCTTCAGTCTCCCAGCTGGCATCTTCCACTGGATGATCCTTCCATTTGACCAGATACTCGAATTATTGTTTTCGCCTGGTCTTTTTGCTCACTTTCTTATCGAGTATACGCTCCATCTGTGGATTCTCTGCAATTGGCATCTGCTTCTGCCACTAGACCTCTGGCTATTCAGTTGCAGTTTCTGCTTCTCCAGTCTTGTATGGATATAAATCTTCAATATTGAATATCGAAGATATTACGATGCCCTTCGACAACTCAATCTCATAAGCATTTTCCCCAAATTTTGTCAAGACCTTACATGGCCCGATTTTCTTCATATTTAGCTTATTGTATGTTCCCCTTGGGAACCTTTCTTTTCTCAAATGTGCCAGAACTAAATCACCAACTTCAAACTGAATTTGTCTCTGATGTTGATCTGCTTTGCGCTTATACTCCTGATTTGATCTCAGCAGTCGTTCCTTCACCTGACTGTGAAGTTCCTTCATTGCTTGAGCAAATTCTTCTTCACTAGCACTGCTAGTCGCAGTCTGTTCTGAATCCCTCAGTTCAGAAACTCCTCTCAACTACATTCCATACACAATCTGAAATGGACTTTTCCCTTTGCTCCGATTCACTGAATCATTGTATGCAAACTCTACCTGTGCCAATATATGGTCCCAACTGCTATGGTGTTCTGTCACCAAGCTTCTCAGCAAGTCTCCCAAACTTCTGTTAACCACTTATGTCTTCCCATCCGTCTGAGGATGATAAGCTAAACTAAACACCAAGTTAGTTCCTAGATTCCTCCATAAGTTCCTCCAAAAATGCCCTATGAATTTCATGTCTCTGTCAGAAACTATGCTTTTCGGCAATCCATGGAGTCAAATGACCTCCTTGAAAAATAGATTTGTGATGTGAGTCACATCGCTGGTATTCTGGCATGGAATGAAATGTTCCATCTTAGAAAACCTATCCACCACCACAAATATGGAATCAACACCTATTTGAGTCCTCGACAACCCTAATACAAAATCCATACTAATCGCCTCCCATGGCCTCTCTGGTATGGGCAATGGCTGATAAAAACCTGCATTCTGCTTTCTCCCCTTCGAATGATGGCAAACCAGACATGTATCAATGAAACTCTTGACATGTTCTCACATTCTCGGCCAAAAATATGATTCGCTCAACTTTGCGAACTTTTTGTCATGGCCAAAATGTCCTGCCAATCCACCACTGTGTTTGTCTTTCAACAAGTTCTCCCTCATGGAGAATTTTGGAATACACAGTTGATTGCCTCTAAACAGCAATCCCTCCTAGATCATTTAATCTATCCACAAGATTCTATCTCTGAGAACTGGATTCTCAGCTGCTTCATACGCCTCTGCAAAATCTGCATCACCTGCATACATGTTCCTGAGATTTTCAAAACCCAAGGTTTTGACTCGAAATTCCTGTAGCAACAGACACTTCCTACTCAAAGCATCAACCACTTTGTTAGCAGTTCCTGAAATGTGCTTAATCACAAATGTGAAATTATGCATATACTCTACCCATTTGGCATGTTTTTTATTCAACTTTTCCTGTTGAGTCACAAACTGCAATGCATGATTATCACTATACAAAACAAATTCTTTCGGGATCAAGTAATGCCTCCATTTCTTCAATGCCTATATGATAGCATAAAATTCTTTATCATACGTGGAGTACTTCAGTTTCGCCTCATCCATCTTCTCGTTGAAATATGCAACCAGTCTGTCTTCCTGACTCAAGACCGCTCCTACGGCAAACCCACTTGCATCACATTTCACCTGAAATTTCTTCTGGAAATCCGGCAACACCAACACCGGTTGTTCTGTGATCTTCCACTTCAACAGATTGAATCTCTTCTCAGCCTTTGTTGTCCAATGAAAAGAATTATGTCGCTTCTTTACTGTGTCCATCATCGCTGCACTAATTCCACTGAAATTTCTGATGAACTTTCTGTAGAAACTAGCCAAACCATGAAAACTCCTCACCTCGAAAATATTTCTCGGTGATGGCCAATTCTTGATCACTTCTACCTTACCTGGATCCATCTTTAATTCATTCGTCGATATAACAAACCCCAAATAAATGAGTTTTGTCTTCATAAATAAGCACTTCTTCATATTTATCAATAGCTTCTCCTGCTGTAGCTTCCTCATCACAATGGCCAAATGCTTCAAATGTTCATCCTTGGTCTTGATGAAAATCAGTATATCATCCAGATATACGACGACAAAATTTTCGATGAATTCCCTCAGGACTTCATTCATCAACCTCATAAACGTACTCAGTGCATTCGTCAAGCCAAACGGCATTGACTAGCCATTCATACAGTCCTTCATTGGTCTTGAAGGTTGTTTTCCACTCATTGCCTTCTCTCATGCGAATCTGGTGATATTCGCTTTTCAAATATATCTTTGAAAAATACTTTGCCCCGCTCAGGCAATCCATCAGATCATCCATCCCTGGCAATGGAAACCTGTATCTAATGGTTATCTTGTTGATCACCCTCAAATCAGTACACATTCTCCAGCCTCCGTCTTTCTTTGGACTAAGGACTGTTGGAACAACACATGGGCTCAAGCTTTCCCTGACTAATCCTTTGTCCAATAACTCCTGGACCTACCTCTTAACCTCCTCATTTTCTTGCGGTTTCAACTTGTATGCAGCTTTGTTCGGAAAACTTGATCCTGGTATGAGGTCTATATGGTGACTCACACTCCTCATCGGTGGCAACGAATGGGGTAATTCGTCCACCACGATGTCAGCAAACTCTTCCAGTAGTTCTCAAATCTCATCTGGTAAATCATCCACTCTTGTGCTAGTCAGAATAATCCTCGGTTTCCTGACTACAAATAATTGTGGATCTTCTTTATTATCCATCTCTATAAGAAGTTCCTTCCCACTCATGAGAAGTATTGTGTTGCTCACTTCCAGTTTCACTTCCTTATCCTTTATCGAAAGCAACCTGTGTGTCCTCCCATCCTTCTCCAGGGTATATGTGTTCATTCTCCCATCATGAACCACATTTCTGTCATATTGCCATGGTCTAACCAGCAATAAATGACATACATCCATAGGAATGACATCACAGAGTACTTTATCATTATATCCTCCTATCTTGAATTCAACTAAACACTGTTTAGTGACACTCACCTGATGTCCCTTCTGTAGCCATGAAACTTTGTATGGACTCGGGTGATCAGTTGTCTCCAGCTCCATATTTTCCACCATCTCGATTGAAACGAGATTATCTGTGCTACTATTGTCCATGATAACCTTACATACACAATCCTTGGTCTTGCAAGATGTTCTGAAAAGTTTCATCCTCTAGGCTGGGTCCTCCACCTCCTTTCCGGGTGTTAAGATAACTTTACACATCATCAACAACCTTCCTCCTTCTACACCTTCTGTCTCAACATCCTGCCTCTGTGCTTTGGCGATGTGAGCTTCTCCACTATCCTTCTTCTTTTCTAGACACTCAAATTACCTATGCCCATTCTTCCCACATGTGAAACATGTGATTACTCCTCCTCTTCCTCTTCCTCTACCTCTAGTACGAGGAAAAATATTGCCATCAGCATATCCTCCTCCCTGCTCTATATGTTGTCCTCTATGTTCTATGTATGGTCCTTTTTGTGAGGTTCCACCTCTTTCAACTCTACCTAGGGTTTCTTCCATTCCTCCTTGGGCTTTTGAGTCCTTTCCTGGGAAACTGCTTTGCCTCTGGGATGACTCTTGCCTCGCCCTCGCTGACCTTGCTTATGACTCATCTTCTCCTCTGCTTTCAGAGCCATCTGATAAGCATCCTCCACCGTTCAGATGGTTACCATGCTCAATTCATCCTGAATGTCGTATCTCAGACTAGATGACCTTCTCTGATGTTCAGTCGATAGAATTCCTCAGTGTATTCTTTCACTGTTATCAACTTCTGTCTCAGGTTCTGCATCCTCCTGAACAGAGTAATTTGATAGTCTATTGGGATGAACTTCGCCTTCATCTTCACAATCATTTGATCCCAACTCTTGATCTTCTGCTTGCCTTTGCAGAGTCTGTCAGCTTGTATCTCATCCCACCATAAGGCTGCATGTCCTTTCAAGCGCGTGATAGCATGCTTGACCTTCTTGTCCTCTTCGATCTCTTCATAATCGAAGTAGGTGTCAAGAGCTCTAATCCAGTCTAGCAGCTCTTCTGCATCCAAGTTCCCCTCATAGACTGGGATGTCCATCTTTGCTTTTGCACCCATCCTGGCGATAAATTTAATTAATCGCTCAGTTGATGCATCTTCGGTAGCAACTTCCTCCTCACGTTCAGCCTAAACTTCATCCTCTGAATCTCTGAAATTCCCCGCACTAACTGTGCGTCTCTGAGCTACCTCCATCTCTTCAAGTCTTGCTCGAAGATCTCTCATCTGCCTTTCCATTTCTGGATTTCCTAACGGCCTACCTCTTCTTTGCACCTCCCTATCTTCTAGGTTAGTTTATTGTCTCTCCCTTCTGGGTGGCATGGTGAACTTCTTCTTCTCTACTACAAAAAGAAAAGAACTTCCTCACTCTGATACCAAACCTGACGCAACCGCACTCCTCAGAGCATGACCGCTCTCACAGGACCTTCTCTCTCCACGGCCCAAAGAACTCAATTGTTCTTCTATTTCCCTACCCAGAAATCTGCACCCACAGTTCTCTTCGTGGGATCCCCCCCTCAGAGGATCAGACCTCGCAGCTTCGCAAGTTCTCTGTTGATCACAGGGTTCTCAATTTCCTGAGACCCGATGTGTCAGTCGACGTTGACTTTCTCTTACCTCTATCGGAACTTCGCTCTATCACGACTTCGCCGATGCACTAAAACTCCAATGTTCTCTATTGTGACTTCGCCACTTGTGACACCAACCACCTAGTTCTCCAACCCCCAATACCCGATGCTTCGAAATGCCGATGCGCACGTGAGTTGTCTTTTCAATGGTCCCCTATCTCGTCAGGACTTCGGAACTTGTAGGATCGCGAATCCTAACACCAATACTTCGGGACTTCTCGCGGCAAGATTCTGATGACTCGCATCACCTATCCACATCACCAGCTCCTGTGGCCCACACTATTTATGAAGCCATCGGGATATTTCTTATTGCAATGTTGTGATTCCCGTGACCAATTTCCTGTCTCTTTCCTCGTGAAACTTCGATAGGCAATTTCTCGATCAATCCAACGACCCTGATGGACTTGGATCAATGACTCTACTCTTCTAAACTTTTAGCCTCTCCACACCTATGCTATAACTTTCTCGCACCTCTGGGAGATCTAACGATCCATGGATCCTCGCAAAATCTCCTCGAAGGATTTCGACCGTCCGTCCCTTCCAACTGAAATCTATGAAATTACGAGACACTCTTCCAGAGAACTCATCACCCTGCGTGCAAACCTGCGATGCTCCTTTTAGCTATCAAAGCACAACTTTCCTTCTTCGTCCTTCCATGAGTTTGAAGACCTATCCCTCCTGAGATTTTCTTACAACTTTTGAGTCCCTTCAGGAAACTCTTGCACGCACTCTTTGCGCAAATCTTCAACAACGTCTAAGTGTTGAAGCTTCGACTCTGCACACACCTGCAGCAGCAATCTTAATTCCCTTTGCTTAGAATCACAACTCTGAGTTTTAACTTGGCCTGCACACTCCTTGCACGTCTCCCCTATTCAACTGGGCTTCTTGGAACTTATAAAAAAATTTATCTCTATCTGAACCCATCTGTCAATGCACTCCTTGCGGACGATTCAACTTCACTCCTTGCAGGAATTCTCTGGCTCAGAATAGAAAAAAAATTGAAACTAATTCCTCTTTCCTCTCAGACTTCAATCTCACCATGAAATCACATACACAACATATAAAAGAAAATGTATAACAGGAAGCAGACATTCATGAGCATAACATCAATACCCAGAGAAACAACACAAAACCATGAATTTGAATCAAAGCTTTCTTCTTATTAATTCAAATTTCTGTACATGGGTGTTCTTCATACACTTCTCTGCTTTCTCTCTTCTTTCTCCTGACTGCTTGATAATGTTACAATCATACAATGAGGGTGTCTATATCCGTTTTCCCTCTCGGACTCTAAAGCTATCAAATCTAGAATTAAATTCCTATCTACCAGCATTAACTAAATTAAATTCCGACTATCTACCTAAGGACGAGAGCTATCCGCTCAAGGTCCATTACAATATACAAAGTGCGCTTCATTAAATCCAAACATTAATGTTTGCGCAATAATATCAAGGTGTTTTCAAAATTTGTGTTGGCGCTGTCCAGCTATCCTTTTGCTCCGCGCTGGCTTGCTTGATGTGCTAGCAATGCTACTGCATCAGATATCTTCATAATAGAAGTACTTGTCCATAGAACGTACCCAATCCAGCAATTCATCAACTTGTAAATTTCCTTCATACATTGGTACCTCTATCTTCGCTATGGATCCTATCTTTGAAACAACTTTTATTAAGCGATCTTGTGCAGCATCCTCTGCTACATTCTCTTCGACTTCTATATCCTCACTCTTAGATTCACTGATATCTCCATTGTTTGGTTCTCTCCTTTGTGTTGTTTTGCAAGATACCAGATATATAAAATATGCAGAACATAAATGAAATGCTAGAAATGATAGAATAACAGTAAAATATCCAGTATAATCTTCACAATACACAAAAATGATATACGAAATAGCAACAGAAACAACACTTTGATTCAGATAGCAATGTTCACAAGCCTCTTCAATGAGGAAACCTCCAATTGAGTAGTGCTCTGTTACAATAATATCCAAGCTAGGGTTTTCATACCCTCGACCCTTATTTATACTAAATGTGTCTATTAAGAGAAGCATCTAGAGGAAGATCCTTCTCGAAGCGGAAGCTTCTATTAGGTCTTATTACATCCGCCTTATTCTATTTTATTGAAAGGTATTATTAATATTGACCTTTATTACATCCGAATAAATTGATCTACCTATGTGCGGGTTAGGACCTTAACATGTCCTCCCCCTT
>JZKD02S2021076.1:386518-421950 GCA_000966675.3 Picea glauca
AGGTCTTCTTACATCTGCCTTATTCTATTTTATTGAAAGGTCTTATTAATATTGACCTTTATTACATCCGAATACATTGATCTACCTATGTGCGGGTTAGGACCTTAACATGTTTCCATGGCATCCAGTATCATTCGGAGTTGCTTCATTTCTTCTTCCATTTCTAAATTCTTTCTATGCCTTTTGGGTGGCATGATTCCATTGCATCACCTACAAAGATAAATTAAATTATTGATACCAAAAATGATACCAACTTACGTCCTTTCTCCTTAGTCTGTTGTCTGCAAACAATCTCAATATCAACTCTGATACCACCTGATGCAGCCCCCCTACTCTCCCATAGGGCTACATGACCTCCCCGTCAAGGATCTCTAGTTCTTGAGTCAAGTGACTCTCTGGAAGATTAATGGTTCCCTTTTGTATCTAAACATAGGACCTTTCAGCTCCTTGGTGCAGTTCTGATAGCACCTGTGACCTTCTCTTTCGCTCTGCTATGAAATCTAAGAGTACTGAGTGTTAGGTCTTTTTAAGCTAATCCCCCTCTTCATATGACCTTGGGCGATGCATTCTTGTGACCATGTGATTGTGGGATCTACCAATAGCAGTTTGGGATCAAACTACTTTTTAGCCCGCAATTCTCCTCAAACCTCCACGTGTCCTCTTGGAAAAAACACGGTATGGATTGTGGCCCGCCATCAAGGTTTTAAGGTCCTATGAACTTCTTTCCCCACAATGATATGGGATTGTCAATATCACAATCTTGATAATACTATTTGAACTGACAGTTTAGATCTACGCTTTCCAAATTCACAAACCAGATCTGCTCCTTCTGAATCAACAACTGTGATCTCTTTGCGATTTCGGACTTCGAACATTTGAAATCTGAAACCTCTCTTTCCTTCATAATTCAACATCCCAGAGCTGACGACCTGCAGACCTATCCCAATCAACCAACAATCCTACTTCCACTATGGGTGTTTGACGTTTCAACTCAGATCAATGGTCATGTGCCCCCCTTCTCGATCGACGATCGATATCTCCTTCGGGTCTTCGGACTTGTGATATCTCAAATCTCAAACTTCACCCTTCTTTCCAATTCCTTTTATCCGAAGGCTATAATCCATTGACACGTGTCCTCTTCATCTGACAGTCAAGGATTACTTTGAGTCTTTACCTAGAATACATGGATTTATGTCACATATCTCTTAAATCCCACGGCTCTGAATCACTTCGGGAAATTACCCGAATTTCATGGATTCATGCCAAGTCTCCCTTAGATCTATCAGTCCAGATTCACTTCAAATATTTCGTGTTCAGAAATATTAGATCTTAACTGAAACTCCCTATAGTTTACTCAGAGCTCACGATCTATTGACAAGTGGCCCCATGTAGATCGACGACTCTCGACTCTTCAGCTCTTCGAGATTCATATGTTTCAACCCTTCACCTTTTATTTCCTTTGGATCTCTTGACCCATCAACACATATCTTCTTAGATATCATGGTACAGATTCACTCCAGATCATCACTCTTTGGAAATGTCAAGTTTCAAACTTGCCTCCTCCTGGACCTAGGGTATATTATGGCTGAAATTCTCCCTGGGTGATATGACGCTTGAAGCTTACCTCAAACAATCTGATGGCTCAGATCTGTTCCTGTTGATTAGATGGTTGAGATTCTACTTCGTCTCTCTGGCCTTCAGAAATCTCAGATCCTCAAACCTTGATGAGCTCTCTCTCCCGAATGTGCAAAGTGTTAAGGATCATGCACTTTAATCTAATCAAATGGATGTGGATCATTTTCTCTATGATCCAATGACCACTTTCACTCCTCCTCTTGAGCTTCTGATTTCTTCTAACTTAGAAGATTTACCATTCTTCAAAGGTTTTGAACCTTTGCTCCTCCTGCGAGTCTGACTCTTGGATCTTGTCAAAACTTCTGAAAAGTGTTATCCCTTTTGAGCTTGATCCTTAAAGGATTCTGATTTCCCACTTGGCGTTCCTCTGTTCTAGTTCTTCGATGCTTAGTCATTCCTTGACATTGTGCACTCCTTACACCTATTCTGAGTTTCCTTGGTTCTCTCTGAACTCCTCTAAGTCATTCTGAGATTCAATCGATGCACTCCTTGCATTCGATATGCACACCTTGCATACGAGTTTCAGAAGAGAAACAATTTAAAATTATCCAGTTTCATCACAAACTCATACTATCAACTTCTCGAACAATCATACATGAAAGAAGTGAAATAAAATCACATACACAGAACATAACATTCATACATCAAATGAACACAGTCCAATATTTGGGACAATTCGGTTTGTTCTATTCATTCAAAAAAACAAATTACAGAGTCTTTCTTCTATTATATTTTTTTCTATTGATATCTTTGATCTCTATCTCATCTCCTAATCTCACAATACTTTTACAATGAAAAAAAAAACTATCTAAGGACCGGCTCCATGAGCTCTCTTCGTCCTGTCTGTAACCTATCTTATCAAATTCTTAGAGGTTACCTACTATGTCCTATTACAATAATTAACAGTTATTTCCAGATAAGAGTCAACACTCAATATATGTAACCCTTACAGTCCTTCATGACTTTACAAACACAGAATATTTAAAAATGTTTCTTTCAAAAATATCTCAACAACTCGATTTAATTATGAGTTAATTTATAATTTGAAACCCGATCATTTTGAGATGTCATTCCTTCATCCACTCTTGCATTTTGACTTTGAAGGATACGATCCTACATCATAGAGAATGCTATCACCCAACTCGCCTCACAAGGTCGAGCTACCACTCATCACCTGAGTTGGGTATCCCAACACCCACAAGAGAAAGTTTAGTCAAGATGAAATTCTATAGCGTAACATTATGCAAGACAGATCTGATCCATACTCCTCCTCCGCCATCCTTTTTATATATTTCTCTTAGTCATTAGTTTCCCAAACCCTCATTAGATTTCTTTTTCATTTAATTAATTATGAAAAACCTCTCCCGTACACATGCCTCTCGATCCTCTAGTTTCACCAGAAAATCAATTTATTAATTAATTAAATTTCCCTATTTCCCTCACCCACCTAAACATTTTCCTTAAAATGTTCCTCGGTGTACCATTATGCCCTTACAATTCTTAAATTACTTACTCCTTAATAAATTCCTAGTTCAGTTCATAATTTGAAAGTTTTGAAGGCAAGATTCCTTACTAAGTTAGACATTCACCTTTTTCTTTATGTTTCCCCTTTTCTTTAAGTTTCCCCTTTTTCTTTTTAACTAAGTTCATAATTATCAAGTGTAGACAAAAACAACCATTTACCCTTTTAATAAATTTAATCCTCCATTATAATTTTTACTTTAATAATTAAAGTTTGAATTTCTTACCCCCCCCCTTCTTGTTACAGGTATGATTAGTTTTTTTTGTTCAAAGGTTCTACTCAAACCTAGGTTTTCGATTCACTAGACTTGGCGACAGTTCTTAAGAGAAAAAATTTGTTATTAAAATTTACTTATCAAATATTTCATTTTGAGGCCAACCAGGTCCTAAGGAGACACAATTTTCTAGGAACTAGGGTTATTAACTTGCCACAGTTAAAATCACAACGTGCCCTTCAGAACGCACTACATGCTTCAAGGGTGCCACTTGCCTCTTTCTGTTTTATTTGTGCGACGTGCCCTTCAAGATGCACTACATTATCCAAGGGTGCCACTTTCCTCTTGAATGAATTTGATATATGTCAAACCCCTGGAGTCAATACTCTGTCAGGTGATCTTGTGGGAGACTAAGGGCCTCTAAGTAATAAGGACCCTGCTTTATTATTCACCCCTTAGAATCATTGTGAGCGACTATCACAATGTTTCCTCACAACATCGCATGTCTCTTGAACTAGGTAATCATTAACCTACAATTCAAGCCACAGAGGGAGTGATAGTAGGATATGGCAGGGTTGTTTCCACACCTCTCCCTCAATGTATCTAGTTGTCATGCGTGGCCCCTCTACTTCAAATGTGAGTTTGGTTGGCAAGCTATCGTTATCCTGCATCCATCAATGAATCATGTCAGCAATAATAATCAACATCATAACATCTAATCATATGTACATATGTCACATCAACAACATTCAAACCCTAATAGTCCAGTCCCTAACTCGATCCAGAGGCCACAAAGTTTCATCAATGCCTCAACATCCTCAATGTCTAGAGTCCTGTACACTCAAGAGTACCCAGTCAATAGCACCTATCGATGTAAATACAACAAAAATAACATAACATCAAATCCACAATGTTTGATAATCATAATCAAAATAGCCAATAGTATAACGACCTGGATCACTTGCACGCAAGTGTCCTCAAAGTATAAGTCTACTCAGTGCGCATAAGAGCAGGATGTTACATACACCCCCTCTTTTTTTACACTTCGTCCTGAAGTTTCATAGTATGTAAGTGCCAAAATAAGGTGTATCACAGTATCATATGTCTAACTATCAAACAAAAATGTGAACTATTGACGCATATCATATGCGTCCTCCCAGGACGTCGAGTGCGGACTATAGTTTTCTCGTTGGACCTTGAATTGATCTAATGTTCGACGTTGTAGTTGTCAAATGTGATGGTCCATGATGTAGATTGGCTTCATCATGAGAGCACCCTCATCCGATACCTACAAGGATAATGTCTCAAGATAGATACCTGAAAAAAATCATGCATACACCTCAAAGAATCAGGCAAGGCTAGTCAATAGGCCATGGGCCCCTTCCTTTCCACAATATATAAGGGTCCCATGAACCTAGGATAGATTTTATCACCCTTTCCAAACTTAATCAAACTCTTATGTGATTTCACCCGTAAGAAGACTCGATCGCCAACATCATAACTACGATCAACATGACGTGCATCGACATAACTCTTCTGTCGATCTTGTGCTTCATTTATCCTTCGCTTATGGTTTTCATTCGGTCTTCCATTTATTGGATTTCCTCAGGTCCCATCAGGACCCTATCCTCAATCCAATCCCAACTCAAAGGTGTCTGACATGGTCACCCGTAAAGAAACTTTAAAGTCTCCATCTTAATGGTACTCTGATAATTGTTGTTATATGCAAACTCTATCAGTGGAAATAACTCTTCCCAACACTTATGTTGGTCCATCACGTACATATGAAAAATATCCTCCAATATTTGGTTTGTTCTTTCGGTCTGCTCATCTGTCTCTGGGTGATATGCAGTACCAAAGTTAAGTTGGGTTCCTAAGGCCTCTTGGAAACTAGTCAAAAATTGTCCTGTAAAAGCCGATCCTCGATCGGATATAATCCTCTTAGGAACACCATGCAAAATCACTATCTCCCTGATGAAAAATCTAGCTATGTCAGATGCATTATATGTCATAGGCACAGTAGTAAAATGAGCACTCTTCGTCAAAGTGTCGACCACCATAAAAATCGAGTCGTGCCTCCTTGCCATCAGTGGCAATCCAACAATGAAATCCATTGAAATGACTTCCCATTTCGATTATGGAATAGCATGTGGTTGTAGTAATCCTCCCGGATGAATATGTTTATCCTTCACATGCTGACATTCTAGACATCTTGCCACGTAGTTGACTATGTCTTCCTTCATTCTTTTCCAGAAGAATAAGGGTTTAAGGTTTGCTCTCATCTTCGTGAGTCTTCGGTGAGCTATGTACACTCTTCTATGAGCCTCATTTAGGATGAAACTCCTCAACTCATCATTGGGTGGTACATAAATTTGATTTTTAAATATCAATAATTCGTCATTGTCCAACGTAAATCCTTCAAATTTTGCTACCATAATTGTGTTTTGTCTGATAAAATCCTTGACCTCTTTGTACTAGTCATCGTCGCGCTGTAAAGTTAGAATATTTTCACATAGATTCGTTTGAAGAGGCATAACCAAAAATATGCGTGGTCTCCGACTCAACACATCAACCACTCTCTTCATTGTTCCTTTTATGTAAGTAATATCAAAATCATACTCGCTAAGCAATTCTGACCAATGTCAGTGTCGCACGTTCAAGTCGGCTTTCGTAAAGATGTGTTGTAGACCACAGTGGTCCATTTTTAGTTCGAATTTCCATCCAATAAGGTAGTGTCTCCAAACTCTCAAGGAATAAACAATGGCTAATAACTCTAAATCGTGCATCACATAGTTCTCCTCATGCCTTCTCATCTTTCTCGATATGTAGGTGATCACTCAACCGCCTTGCATCAAGACTCCACCTAAGCCTTCCTTGGATGCATCAGTGCATACAAGGAATTCCTCATCCATGTCAAGGACCTTTAGTATTGGTGTTGTCGTCAACAACTCCTTGAGCCTCTGAAATACCTCTGTGCATTTCTCGGTCCATGCAAACTTCTTGTTCTTCTTCTGCAATTCTGTAATCAGATTTGCCATCTTCGAAAATCCATTGATGAACCATCGATAGTACCTTGCTAAACCCATGAAGATATGCACTTCTAGTACATTCTTCGGCGCAGGCCATTCCATAATAGCCTCGACCTTTGTTGGATCCACAATGATACCTTCATCGGAGATGACATGCCCTAAGTAGTGAATCTTCGACTGATAAAACGAGCATTTAGACAATTTCCCATACAATTTGTTCTCTCGTAGACACTGTAGTACCAAGAGAAAGTGCTCGTCATGCTCCTCTATCATCTGAGAGTAAATCAAAATATTTTCAATGAATATTTGGACGAACTTGTCCAAGTATTCACCAAACACCCTTTCATCAAACTCATAAATACCCTTGGGGCATTCGTGAGTCCAAATGGTAAAACAATAAACTCGTAATGTCCAAACCTTGTCTTAAAGGAATTATTAGGGATGTTGTCCTCCTTGATCCGTAACTGGTGATAACCTGATCTCAATTCGATCTTTGAAAACACCGTCACACCTTTCATCTAATCAAACAAATCATCAATCCTTGGCAACGAATTTGATTTCTGATTGTTTCCTTGTTCAATTGATGATAATCAATTTAGATTCTCCATGACCCATACTTCTTCCATATGAAGATAACAGGCACACCCCATGGTGACACACTTGGAAGTATAAGTCCTAGCTCCAACAACTCCTTCAGTTGCATTTTCAACTCTTGTAACTCTAGGGTCGACATCCGATAAGGCGTTCTTGCTATTGGTTCAGTTCCCGGTTTTAGTTCGATGGTAAATTCCAAATACTCTCCATCAAACTCCGCACCACCAGAAGGTTTTCTATAATTCCACAAACTCTCACACTACCTGATGTTCTTGGGGAAGACGTTCGCAAACTCTCGCACCACCGGAAGGTTTTCTAGACCTTCAACTATGCCATTCTTGTTTAACACAAGGATCACATATAACTTACCTCACTTTCCCATGCTCTTCTGTAGCTGGAAGGAAGATATGAACCTTAGGGAAACTCCCTCGTTCCTACCTATAATCACGCGTCTATGGCCCTCATCATTGACCAAGATCAACCGTTTCGTCTTACAGTTGAGTATCGCCTCATGCGATTCCAACCAGTCCATATCGATCACGACGTCATAAGACCCTAAGATCATGACGTACAGGTTGACCCTTGTGACAAAATCTCCCAGGTTAAGGCTACAACCAGTAACCTTCCCTCCAACCTTATGTTTGGCTCCCAAAGCCTTTTCTAGAAAGCTAAACTCATTCTATTCAACTGCATACCTTAATTCTTTTTAGCTCTGCACCAGAAATAAAACTCTTTGTAGCATCTAGATCAATCAAAATACTAACTTGGGTCTGGTCAGCGCCGGTACATGACGTCTTGACCATAGTCAAATGGTGCTCTGTTGGGCAGTTATTCACCACTACATGAATTCGATGGGCCTTGCGCAAAAATCTCACGGTAGTGGGTCCAACTGATCTAGATGCTCTAGTCCTCTCCACTAGGCAGTCACGCTAGTAATGTGGCTCTCCACATTTCCATCACCCTTTCTTAGGTCTAGTACCCCTGGTACCTAAAGTAGAAGCTGACGGCCCACCAGCTTGAAACCCTTTTCTATTCTACTGAACAGGCCTAAACTGTTGTTGATGTGGTCAACGTTGTCGTTGGTGCAGTGGTCCTCGGTAAGGAGTCCATTGTTGAGGCGTTGGTCATCGAGGTGTAGTGAAAGTGGATCCTCTCTAGATTCCATGATATTGTGGTGAATATCCAGCTGGTGTATGATGTTGTTGCACACCAGATGACGCCTGTCCCACTGGTCTCGCTGGAGTCCTACTTTAACTACCGCTGATAAGATCCTCCTCTATATGAAGGCCTTCTGAACATCATCATGCAAGGTTTTATGCATCATAATCCTAACCTTTTCACCAATGTTGACATTAAGGCCAAACACAAACTTGTTGACCTTAAGTTTCTCGATATTTAGGTGGGGAGCATACCGAAGAATCTCCATGAAATGGGCCTCATACTAGGGAACCATACAACTTCCCTATCATAAGGCATTGAAATCATTGAGCTAACACTCAATGAATTCCTTAGATAGATACCTCTCCCAGAACCATTCCTTGAATAGTTCCCATGACATGTCTTTGACTGCCATGTTCAATTGCGAGAGGAGCGTCTTCCACTATAGAAGAGTTATCCCCTTCAATTGAAAGACCACCATGCATACCTTCATGTTGGAGGTATAATCACAAAGTGTAAAGAACATCACCATATTATCCAACCATGCCTCGGTGGTTGCACCGTCCGGGGAACCAAAGAACTCAAGAAATTTGACCTTCTCAAGTTCGCAGTGAATGCTATCAGTACTGACCAAAGTGCATGGTGGACCCTCAGGGGGTGTCGGCATCCTGGCCTAATATCTATCCAAACGATTGATCAGTGCCTTAGAAATCCACTGAAAGGACCTCATCATCCAAGCCACATCACCCACAACTATCATTTCCTTCCCAACAACCTATTTGTCTCCCTAGGGGTTAGACCCCTCAGGCGTGGATGCTATTGTGGGTGTCACACCCCCTCCCATAGAACCCCATCGTCTGCCTCTATGGTGTCCTCTAGCCATGATTACTTCCACGAATACACATCAATTTCATTAGCAACATTATAATCAAATATGTAATCAAGGAAGTGATGCAGGAGCATCGCAAGCAAGCGCCAGTGGAGGACAACTGGATATACACTAGCATGCATTTTGAAGATGTTTTGAATTTGAAAAGATTAAACATTAATGTAATATCTGGAAAAGATACATTTTCTTTTATGGTTTGGAGATTGTAACACAGATCTTGAGCATTTGATCTCATCTATCGATTGTAGGCATTTAATGTAATGAATGTAAAGTAAATGAAGGCTTCAATTCGAATAGGTAGCTTAGAGTTGTAGGAGGGAAAACTCGAAGAAGCTCCCTCATATTTATTATATTGTATGGTATCATTATTCTTAGTTGGTAATAAGAGTAGAGCTGTAGAGCACGAGAGAATATAAGAACAGAGAGTGTATAATTTTTATAAGAAGATAGTTGTTGTTATAGAACCCATGTACATAAGCACTTGAGCTAATATAAGAATTCTTTGACTCGAATTCATGGTGTTTTTATGGATATTGTTTGCGTCTATTGAATGGTATGTTTACAACTTCCTTATATGCTTTGTTATGCATTTGTTTCAAATCTTCTATGTATATGATTTCATGTTGAATGTGTGAAGCCTGTGGGAGGGAGGGTATGAGTTTCAAGTGTTTCTCTTCTTGATAATTCCTGCAAGGAGTGCAGTGAAGGTCCACAAGGAGTGCATTAACAAGATTATGAGTTTTTCCTCAAAAAATATCAGGAGAGATACTGTTGTCTTCATACCAGAAAAAGTGCAAGCATAGCACAGATCCATGCAAGGTGTGCGCGAGAAGGTTGAAGTCTTAGACTTTTCCAACCAGGTGAGTGGTTGAAGAACTATTGTCACAAGGAGTGCACAGAGTTAGAATATTTCAGATAATCAGAGATTATTGTGGAGCCGCAAGAAGTGCGCGCAAGAATCTCTTGGAATCCTTGAATTTGGAGCCAACATCAAGCTCACGAGGGATAGAGTCTTGGAAATTTCAAGGGAAGGACAAGGGTCAAAGTCACCTCACAGAATCCAAGCTCATGAGGAAGAATGCCAAGTTATTTGGCCAAGGTTCTTTGAGAACTTGAATGGACGGTTGAGTTTCTCTGAGGGAGAACACTGATTTTTGGTGGACCATTGGATCCACTGGATCAACGGGGAGGTTAAGGCTGAGTGACTTTTAACACTCACAAGCTCAGGAGGATTAATAGTTGTTAGATCTGGATCAGTGAGATTCGTTGATTGGATATTGGAGTTTCGACATTTTGGGAGTTGGAAGTGTGGAGGAATCCATTTTCAGGAATCCCCGATACGCCAAATCCTGATGCGATCTGGACCGTCAAATCGTGGAAGGTTCAGGACCATCGATCCATAGCATGGAAGTTGTGAGTTTGAACTTTGGGAAAAGAGAGAATAGTCACATCGTGAACTCACGAGTCGCTAAATCCCAACATGCTTGGAAGTAAGGTCCCAAGACTTGATTGGAGGTCATATGGTGAAATCATAAGGGAGGAGCTAAATACCCGATAGCCCTTTTCAGGGTTTTGGGAATCAGAGAAATCAGGGTACATTGCAGTGAGAATCCGGATATCACGAAATGTGAGGCAACTTTTGGAGGTAAGTCAGTGGTCACGTTGAGTGGTCACGTGGGGTGGAGGTTCATTCCTAGTGCTTGTTTGCGCTAGCGTAACTTCTAAGAAGGACTTGTGGTATTATTTGTATTGAAGGTTCCAGTGGGAACTAGGAGCCATTTCGGCTCAAGGGAATAGGAAGATCCAAAGATTGGGAGGTCACACAAACCCTGCTAAGGTAGGGGTGTTGCTTCATGTGGTATCATATATTACAATCATTGTTTTATGTAAGCAAGAGAATAGAAAAGGCAAGTTGTGATTTGAATTCTGCATGGATAGATTGAAGTAATGCCACTAATAAGACGTCAAGATAGACCCATGCCCGATCCAGCCATGGAAAGGGAAATGAGAGAACTTCATTCACAATTAGATGTTATGAATACAACACAAAGGCGAACACATGATACTGGAGATATCAGTGAGGCCAAAAGCGAGAATGAAGACAGAGCTGAAGAAGAAGTTGTAGCCAAAGATGCTGCAAAGGAACATCTATTCAAAGTTGTTGCAAGAATAGGGGGTAGAGAAAAATGGACATCTCGATGTATGTAGGAAACTTATACATTGAGGAGCTTCTAGATTGTTATAGAGATCTAGATAAATACGTCGATTATGAGGATATCGAAGAAGATAAGAAAGTAAATCATGCAGTCACTAGACTGAAAGGACATGCAACATTGTGGTGGGATGAGCTACATGTTGAAAGGCACTACAAAGGAAAACAAAGAATCAAAAGTTGGGATAGGATGGTAGAAAAGATGAAAGACAAGTTTATATGTTGAAAGGCACTACAAAGGAAAACAAAGAATCAAAAGTTGGGATAGGATGGTAGCAAAGATGAAAGACAAGTTTATACCCAGAGATTACCAAATTAATTTGTTTCAAAGAATGAAACATTTGAGAGAGAAAGGAATTAAAGTGAAGGAATACATTGAAGAATTTTACAGACTCGACATCAGAGATGGTCATAATGAGAGTGATGATGAAAAGGTCACCAGATACATGAATTTCCTAGGATATGATATTGAAGATGAGATGAGGATGGTGACAATCAGCAATGTGGAAGATTCTTATCAGATCGCTCTGAAAGATGAAGAGAAATTGGCTTGAAAGCAAGGTCAAAGGGGAGGAGGTAGAAGTCCAAGTACATGCAAATAAATTACCCAAGATAGAGTACAGAGGCCCAAGGATGAATAAAAGAAACCTCATAATCACCCAGAAAGGGGAGGGAGTTCACAAGGAAGATAATATGTTGATAGAAACACTTTACTGCGAGCAAGAGGAAGAGGAAGAGGCAGAGGAGGTTACATAAAGTGTTTTTTCTATGGAAAGATCAGACACAAATATTTTGAATGTCTCGATAGAAAAATATATGGAGGAGGAAAAGCTCACATTTCAAAAGCGCAAAGGAAAAATCTTGAGGCAAAAGATGCAGAAGGCGAAAGATCCTTAGTGATGAAGAAAATTATCTTGAATCCAGAGAACGATATGGAGAATCCAGTCCAAAGGAACAATTTGTTTAGAACTTTTTGCTAGACCAAGGATAGGGTATGCAAGGTGATAGTTGAGAGTGGAATTACAGATAATCTAGTATCCATAGAAATGGTAGAAAAGAAGGAATTGGAAATAGTTGCACATCCAAGCCCATACAAGGTTTCATGGTTGCAAAAAGGACATTAGGTAACTATCACTAAACAATGTTTAGTTGAATTTAATATAGGGGTTTATAGAGATGAGATCTTGTGTGATGTTATTCACATGGATGTCTTTCATCTTTTGTTGGGGAGACCTTAGCAATATGACATGAATTTTATTCATGATGGAAGAAAGAACACATACACCTTGGAGAAGAATGGTAGGAGGCATATGTTGCTGCCAATTGAAGACAAGAAGATGAAACAATAAAGAAGAAATACTATACTTCTCATGAGTGGGAAGGAACTTTTAGATGAAGTCAAGAAATATGAAGAAATGCAGTTTGTTGTGGTGAGAAAACCTAAAGTCATCTTGACCAGTACCTCAATATATGATCTACCTGAGGAGATTCGAGAAATGCTGGAGAATTTCACTGACATAGTGGTGGACAATTTACCTTGTTTGTTGTTTCCCATCAGAATTATAATCCATCACATTGACCTTATACTAGGAGAAATTTTACCAAACAAAGTAGCGTACAGACTAACTTTGTAGGAGAATGAAGAAGTTAAGAAGCAAGTCCAGTATTTGATGGAAAAAGGGTTGATTAGAGAAATCTTGAGTCCATGCGATGTGTCATCAATGTTAAGTCCGAAGAAGGATAGTGGATACAGAATGTGTACAGACTCAAGGGATATAAACAAAATCACCATAAAGTATAGATTTCCTTTAACCAAGATGGATGACTTGATGGATTGCTTGAGTGGAGAAAAAAAAATTTCAAAAATTGATTTGAAAAGTGGATATCATCAAATTCGAATGAGAGAAGGTGATGAATGGAAGACAACATTCAAGACGAATGAAGGGTTGTATGAATGGCTTTTCATGTCATTTGGTTTGACGAATGCACCAAGTACTTTCATGATATTGATGAATGAAGTCTTGAAAGATTTCATTGGAAAGTTTGTAATTGTGTATCTTGATGATATATTGATCTTCAGTAAGGGTGAGGAAGAACATTTGAGACACTTAACTCTAGTGATGAGAAGGTTGCAACAAGAGAAGTTGTTGATCAATCTAAAGAAGTCATCTTTCATGAAAACATAACTCATTTATTTGGGTTTTTTGATCTCTTTGAATGAGTTAAAGATGGATCCTGAAAAGGTAAAAGCAATCAAAGAGTGGTCGTATGCAAGGAATATATTTGAAGCCAAAAGATTTCATGGACTAGTCAGTTTTTATAGGAAGTTCATAAAAAAAATTAGTGGAATTTTTGCACCAATGATGGACACAGTAAAAAAAAGACATAAATATTTTCATTGGACAGAGGAAGTGGAGAAAAGTTTCAAGTTGTTAAAGGAGAAGATAACTGGACAACTAGTTCTGGTTTTTCCATATTTTAGTAAGACATTTCAAGTGAGATGTGATGCAAGTGGATTTGCGATTGGAGTAGTCTTAAGTCAAGACAATAGACCAGTTGCATACTTCAATAAGAAGTTGAACGATGCGAAGAGAAATTATTCGACGTATGATAAAGCGTTTTATGCAATCATACAATCATTGAAGAAATGGAGGCACTACCTGGTTCCAAAATAATTTGTTTTGTATAGAAACAACTAGGCCTTACAGTTTATAACCAGACAAGAGAAACTGACACAGAAACATGCAAAATGGGTTGAATTTATACAGAACTTTACTTTTGTTATAAATCACATTTATGGAAATGCTAACAAGGTTGTTGATACATTGAGTAGGAAATGTTTGATTCTGCATGAGTTTCGTGTGAAGACCTTAGGTTTTGATAGCCTTAAGGACATGTACATAGATGATTCAGAATTTAAGGATGCTTATGAAGTATGTGTGAATCTTGTTTAGATAGATAGAATCCAATGGATTTAATAATTGATCCAAGATGGACTGTTGTTCAAAGGAAATCAATTGTGTATCCCGAAGAGTTCTATGAGAGAAAACCTTTTGAAGGAAAAGCACAGTGGGGGATTGGCTAGACATTTTGGCCAGTATAAAACATTCACACAACTGAATAGTTTGTATTTTTGGCCAGAAATGAGGACATATGTCAAGAAATTTGTCAACAGATGTAGAATTTTCTAGCATGCAAAGGGGAAAATATAGAATACATGATTGTATCAACCATCACCAGTACCAGAGAGGTCGTGGGATGCAGTAAGCGTGGATTTTGTGTTAGGACTACCGAGGACACAGAGGGGTTGTGATTCCATATTCGTGGTAGTCGATAGATTTTCCAAAATGGCACATTTCATTCCATGTCATAAAACTAGTGATGCAACACACATTGAAAACTTGTTTTTCAAAGAAGTTGTTCGACTTCATGGTTTACCCAAGAGTATTGTTTCAGACAGAGACACCAAATTTGTTGGTCATTTCTGGAGGAAACTATGGAAAAAGTTGGGGATGAGTTTGTATTTTAGCTCATCATATCACCCTCGGATGGATGGACAGACTAATTTAGTAAATATAAGTTTGGGAGACTTATTGAGGAGTTTAGTAGTTGAACATCATAGTCAGTGGGATCATATTCTGCCTCAATCAAAATTTTCATATAATGACTCGCCTAATAGAAGCATAGGACAGAGCCCATTCTAGATAATGTATGGAATTCAGCCAAGAGGAGTATCAGAGTTGATATACTTAGAGCAGAATGAGTTCAGAAGTGTTAGAGTGGAATATTTTGCAACAGAGATGCAAGAGCTCCACAGTAAGATTAAAGAGCGGTTGCAAAGTTACAACTAGGAATACAAGTGTAGAGAAGATCAAAACTGAAGAGAACTTCAACTCAAAGTGGGATATTTGGTCTTAGCACATCTAAGAAAAGAAATATTCCCGAGGGGAACGTATAATAAGATGAATATGAAAAAGATAGGGTTGTGTAAGATTTTGAGAAAATTTGAGACAAATTCTTATGATATTGAATTGCCAAATAATGTGGGCATATAAACCATATTAAATGTAGTGGATTTGTATCCTTACAAATCAGATGAAGTAGATGGGGCAGAGAGTCGAAAAGAATTCCAATGGGTCAAACAGATGCTTGTAGCTAAAAATCCACAGATGGGAAGGATCATTGATCAGAGAATTAGCAAGAAGACCCGGAGGAAAACATATTTTGAATACTTGGTAAAGTGGAAAGGACACTCGATTGAAGATGCTAGATGGGAAAGAAAAGCAGAGATCCAGAAACATGGATAGACGGTGCATGAGCTCATAGATAGGACTCCATGAATTCTTTAGCCAGAGGAGTATGATGCAGGAGCATCACAAGCAAGAGCCAATGGAGGATAGATGGATATGCACGAGCGTGCATTTTGAAGACATTTTGAATTTGAAAAGATGAAACATTAATGTAATATATGGAAAAGATACATTTTCTTTTATGGTTTGGAGATTGTAATGCAGATATTGAACGTTTTCTGTCATCTGTTGGTTGTAGGCATTTAATGTAATGAATGTAAAGTGGATGTATGATTTAATTCGATTTGATAGTTTAGATTTGTAGGAGGGAAAACTCAAAAAAGCTCCCTCATATGTATTTTATTGTATGGTATCATTATTGTTAGTTGGTAAGAAGAGTAGAGTTGTAGAGAAGGAGAGCATAGAAGAACAAAGACTATAGAAGTTGTATAAGAAGATAGTTATTGTTATAGAACCCATGTACAGAAGCACTTGAGATAATATAAGAATGATTTGACTTGAATTCATGGTGTTGTTATGGATACTGTTTTCATCTATTGAATTTTATGTTTACAGCTTGATTATATGCTCCGTTATTCATTTGTTTCAATGCTTCTATGTGTATGATTTCATGTTGAATGTATGAAGTCTGTGAGAAGGAGGGTATGAGTTTCAATTGTTTCTCTTCTTGATAATTCCTGCAAGGAGTGTAGTGAAGGTCTACAAGTAGTGCGTTGACAAGATTCTAAGTTTTTCCTCAGAAACGATCAGGAGAGATACCATTGCCTTCATACCAACAAAATTGCAAGGATAGCACGGATCCATGCAAGGTGTGCGCAAGCAGGTTGAAGTCTTAGAGTTTTCCAACTAGGTGAGTGGTTGAAGAACTGTTGTCGCAAGGAGAGTGCAAAGTTAGAAGATTTTAGATAATCAGAGATTATCATGGAGCCACAAGGAGTGTGTGCAAGAATCTCTTCGAATCCTTGAGTTTGTAGCCAATAGGGAACTTGAATGTACGGTTGAGTTTCTCTAAGGGAGAACACCAATTTTACGTGGATCGTTGGATCCAATGGATCAATAGGGAGGTTAAGGCTGAGTGACTTTTTACACTTGTGATCTCAGGAGTATTAGTAGTTGTTAGATATGGATCAGCAAGAGCCATTGATTGGAGATTGGAGTTTCGACATTTCGGGAGTTGGAAGTGTGAAGGAATCCATTTTCGAAAATCCTTGATACACAAAATCCTGACGCGATCTGGACCGTCAGAACGGGGAAGGTTCAATACCGTCGATCCATAGCAAGGAAGTCATGAATTCAGACTTTGGGAAAAGACAGAAGATTCACATAGTGAACTCACGAGTCACGAAATCCCGATGTGCTCATAAGTAAGGCCCTAGGACTTGATTGGAGGTCATATGGGGAAAGCATAAGGGAGTTGCTAAAGACCTGTTATCCCTTTTCAAGGTTTTTGGAATCAGATAAGTTGGGGTACATTGTAGTGAGAGTACTGATATCATGAAATGCGACGCACCTTTTGGAGGTAAGTCAGTGTTCACCCCGAGTGGTCACATGGGGTGGAGGTTCACACCGAGTGCTTATTCACGCAAGAGTAACATCTAAGAAGGACCTCTGGTATTATTTTTATTGAAGGTTCCAATGGGAGCTAGGAGACGTTTTGTCTCACGGGAATAGGAAGATCCAAAGATCAGGAGGTCACGCTGACCGTGCTAAGGTAGGGGTGTTTCTTAAGGAAGCCATAGTGATCCCAAGTTGTGGATCAAATCAGCTCTGATACCATATGTAATGACCCCCATCATTACGACTACATGCAACACATAACAAGTGCTAATTTTTTTTTTTCTTTGGAAAGTAATAACGAAAAAAACTCAATCGATGCAATTCGATGAAAAATGGAACACACACAATTCAAGAAACAAAAAAATTAACAAATGAACGTACTAGCACATCATGAAACTGGAGTAACATACAAAAATCAAATAGACAAAAAAAAAATGACTACCCTCCCATCCTACCCTGCAAGGTTAGGATGTTTAGGTCACATAAGAAACGCTCAAGCCCAGGTTCCCATCAATTTTGACCATTTAAGGTCTCAAGGTTGGTGACTATTTTGAGGAACAAGGAGGTGTTTATGTCCTGCCCAAGACAAGCAATATCACATCTACTAAGCTAAAAGGCGACCTCAATCAATCCAAACACAACAGCTTCGATGACCAGTCACAAGAACCATCCCGACAAGTGAGAGACAAACACAATAAAGTTACCAAAACAAGTACCAACCTAAATACAACAACATCCACATCAGTTAGCACGAGACCCAAATCCAAGTTTCATATTCTCTATCTATCAATGCACGCAATTATCCGAACCTAAGAAATCATGTCGCCACAATGCGACGAGCACACAAGAATTCCATGCACATTCAAATCTAAACCTTTAACAAACGCGACCAGCACATTAAGGTACCAACTTAAACTGTTAGATTCCTAATACAACAATAAATTTTCCATTGATAACAACTTATGAAGGAATGGAATAACATCTAAAATAATGTATTTTTATTTACAATATCTCATAAAATCTTGAAAAACTCCATGAACGATATATTGAATCACTACTTTATGAATCACTTAGAGCAATTTTCTAGGAAAAGAAAACAATAATAACTGAAATAGACCTTGTATAATTCTTAACATTCTTAATGAAATTTAATTTTCTTGAAGGGATTTTATAAGAAAAACTTCTTCTTAGAAACAATTTGTAGGAAATTAAAAACAATAAATACTTATCTAACTTTTGCAGAATTATTAAAGGGACATCGCAGATTGTTGACAAGGTTGTTGATTCTTCAATTTCATAATATATTTAATAAGTTAACCTACATAATAGACCCATGCCTTATTCCTGCTACCATAAACCAAAATAATCCAAAATTGCAGGTGTAAGGAATATAGATACTCAGTAAATCTGTGTAGTTTAAAAATTAAATTCAGAAGGAAATAAAACGATCTACGTAGAATAGTTAATTCACTGTCAGGTCATGAATAATTAATTTGTTGTGCTATTTTCTGCAAAAGGGGATTAGACACCTGGAAAATACTTATTTACTCATTCTAATGTATTATGAAAAGTTGTGACCAAAAATATAATTACCAGGAATGCGAGAGTAATTCTCTGCCCAAAGGTTAGTTGAATAAACTAAAATAAATTGAAAGTGCACAATATATTTCATTCGACGCATCATAAGAAATTTAATAAAACATAGTTGGGTGATTTTTTATTTTTAATGCTACAAAGGAAAATTAGTCAAAACCTAAAATTTATTAATGCTGGAGGCTGCAGATTATCAATAGGGTCCATGTTAAATTAGCGTTGAAGTCGAGGCCATGGAATATCTAAGCATTAACCTACTGCAGGAAAAGAGATTCATGGTGGTACCATCGGGGTCTAGCAACAAGGGAAGTTGGCATTGCACTGAGATCCAAAGTAGCCAAAATTGTGGCCAATCCAGGATTCATGGCAGTGTCCGGGTAGTGGAAGGGGTGACTACTACAGATGTAATGCAGTCACAGGATGCTCTGGTGATTTCGATAATGCCATTGGAAAAATTCAATTATGTGGTGTGTGCAATAACATATTTAATTACCGAGGTAAGGAGCTAATTTTGTTCATTTTCATAGTCAATTGAAATTTGCGATACAGTTCCAAGGCATCATAATATGCATTAAATGGTAAGCATCCAAGTAGTCTCATTTAAGAAGACTTATAACAAGGGTGAATGGTAAAGTGTCGATAAACAAGATACCATGAAATCCAATAGTTAATTAACCAAGACCTTAATAATATATAAAGAATACTTCCTACATTATCACACACTTTCATTAAATCAGGCACACTCTTATAATCTTAATTTACTACAAAAGAAATAGTTATTATCTAAGGTCGACAATAAGAAGTTTAGTAAGACACATATCCAGAATAATGGAGATTATGGAGGAAGGTAAATTGGACTAACCTAGGATTATTTATTGTTGTAAAAGTACTCCAGTGGAGGTTAGAATCGAATTGGACCTTTCTATTAGTTGACGGAAGGAAACTACACTAAAACTTCTGTAAGGTGATATTTTTTAATTTTTTTTACAAGTTCTATTACAATTTCTAGGAATATTCATTATCAATGCTATTTTATTGACTCCACTAGGTGAGAAAAATGCAAGTACGAGGCTAAGTTCACAAGATACTAACCTTCATATTGACAGATGCACAACTAGACATTAACTCATAAATAATATTAGACAGTAACTCAGAAATGCGCAACTAGAAAGTAATTCAGAAATAATAGACAATAACGCCAAATAGATAGTAACTCAGAAACGGGCAACTAGAAAGTAATTTAGAAATAATAGACACACAAATATTTGATTATCACCATGCAATCAATTATCTATAGATTAAACTCTGTAACAAACTAACATAGAATTCAATCTTGTGAAAAAATAAAAAACACAGAGTAAAATAAAATAATGGCTCGAGACCCAAAATGCAGTCTTCCTCAGTAATAATACAAACACAGTCATCCAAGTAATACTACAAACGCAGTAATATTCCCAAATCAGAACCATAAACTACAATAAAATGCATTAATAAAATAAGCTCAGAAATAGAAATTTAGTTACCCTTTGTAGTTTCACACGACGCACTATCTCCCAGATAAAAATGCATATGCATAAACAAAACAAGTCATTTTCTTTTAACAACATCTACGCAAGCGAGATTTTGAAAATAAAGAAATGCATGAACAATAAATTGAGCTATTATTCAATAAAAATTATGCACATGTGTACTATAGCCAAATGCGAAGAATCGGAAGTGACTGTCACGCGCTCGTGCTTCGTCCAACTCCGAGTTGTCTACCGATGAGACCTCACAAGTACCTCCCAACTAATGCTAGGGGTAATCTTCTTCCCCCTAAGCCCCTCGAGATGCAAAAGATACCACACACAAAATACCAAAGAATGTTATCACCCAGCTCGCCTCGCAAGTTCGAGCTACCACTCGTCACCCGAGATAGGTATCCCAACTCCCACAAGAGAAAGTTCAGCCAAGATGAAATTCACCAGCGTAACATTACACAAGCCAGATTTGATCCATACTCCTCCTCCGCCATCCTTTTTATAGATTTTTCTTAGTCATTACTTTCCCAAACGCTCATTATATTTCTTTTTCATTTAATTAATTATGAAAAACTATTGGAGAAATTTCTATTTTCGACACACTAGTTCAGTGGGAGTTAACTGACTAGTTATATTTTAGACTTTCTATTTTTACCATCACTATTATGCATGCATGCATTCCTAAGGAAAGTTAACTGCTTGATTGCTTTTATTAATTATGGAATGCTTTGACCTATATATGAGTGTATTCTGCTCATTCATTGTATCATATTGATCATGATCTATGTATCAATCATCAACTCATTGGAGTAGTGTGAATATATTTTCTCATTCTTCCATATTGAATATCTCTTCCTTTCTTGATAAGATTTGTTTGTACTTTCTTTAGCTAGATCTCCTGTGTAGGTTTCCATGAAACACTGACATAGTATCAAAGATATGTTTCTTGGAGCAAGCCAGACAAGCCAAAGAATAAGGAAAATCAGGGTTTCAATGAGCTAAATCTGTGGTCGTACCTTTCAATAGTTATTCCTCCCAAAATATTACGTTTTTAAGGAAACGACTCGCAAAGAAAGTAAATAGGCCCATTTTGGAAGCGGGTTTTCAACCGTTTGGCGATATTTTTCACTGTTTTATCAGAATGTAAGTCGTAAGATCATCTCCTAAAACTGATACGAATTTTCACTTAAAGTGCCCTTTCTACTGTGATTTCTTAATTTTTCACTTGCAGATTGAAAGTAAATTTTTAGTGGTTCTTAGAAACAGTGGGAGAGATGGATATGACAACTATTATACAGTCAAACTTGGTGGTAATCCTCACATCATACAATTATTTTTATTGGAATCCCAAGGTGACATTCCAACTCAAAAGAAAAGGACTATATAATTTGACGTTGGCGACAAAAACAAAACCTACTTCATTGATTGAGAAGATGAGATGGGTGAACCATAAGGATGAGGCCACATGACTACTTCTTGAGTTAATATCTATTGATTTTTGGTTTCATGTTGCTGCATGCAAGATTCAAAACACGATCTGGACCACCTTGGAAGGAATCTTTGGAAAGTAGGATGAGATGCGAGGTCATATGCTTGAGGTAGAGTTGAATACCTTAGACCCTAAAAGTATTGATAATATACAAGATTTTTTTACTAAATTTAAATCTTTGCTATTGAGCTTGGGTGAATGTGGTATTGATAATTCTACACAAGAGAAACAACTTATTCTAACAATCTTGGCCAAGCTAGGACCAGAATACGTTGTATATGTCTCCAATTTCCATTTTGGTAGATGTCTTTTTGGAACAAATTGGAAAATGCTTATGTTGGCTCAATTCATTGAGTCTCTTACACAAGAGAAGACAAAACTCATACAAGTGGGCCTCATGAAATATCCCAAAGCACATGAACTCACCATGCATGATGGAAAAGGGTCATCCGAACATAATGGTAAGGAGGGATATTCCAAACCCTTCAACAATTCTTCGGGTTCTAGTCTCTAGAGACTATTCAAATTCAAATAAGAAGAAGAAGGGAAAACAATGCACTTACTGGAATAAACTGAGTCATGAAGAATCCACATGCATGAAGAAATTGATCGATCTTATGGAACAGGCACTTCAACAGAACAACCTTGGAGACTTCATTCATGGAGGAGCCAAGAAGAAGAAGGAAGAATACCATGTTCTTAAGAAAGGTAATCATCATGCTCTGGTTGCAATTAATTCTTCATATAGTTCATGGATTATAGATTCTGGTGCATCCCATCATATGGCAGCAAAAGAGGAAGTTTTCTCTTCTTTGAGTCCATGCTCAAGACCCCCTATTCTCATGGGGGATGACACTCCAGTAGAAGTAGCAGGATAAGGGAGAGTGGAACTCCACAATGGAAGTTTTGAGAATGTTTTACATGTTCCAAATATTTCCATGACTCTGCTCGCATTTTATCAGATCACTCAGAAAAGTAAAAAGGTTGAATTTACATCAGATTCAGTTTCAATAATTGGCATGCATGAAAATTCCATCATTGCAATTGGTGAGGTGGATCACAAGTCAAGGTTGTATAAATTCACTAAGTTTTATGACGATGACTCCTCTATTCTACTTAAATATAAGGAGAGTACTTTACATGCACCTCTAGTGCAACATGCATATACTCTTGTTCTTCCATCAGTTTCAAACATCAGAGATGATTCCATACAATCAGATTATGTACATGGAAATAAGAAGGTATTATAGCCAAATAAGAATCCAACTCCGAAGCTTCAGTAGATGCCCAAGAAGGCATAGACCACACTTCAAGAAGCAGGAAACCTTGCAGGGAATCCATTGGATTCTAGGATGACTCGATCTCAGAATGAGGATCCTTCTCATGTAATTTCAACTTCAAAACCTACGATTCCCATGCATTTATATATGGTTCAATCTACTAATCCACGAACCTACAATAGGGTTGTGGAAAATTCATTATGGCAAGCATCCATGCAGAAGGAGTATGACTCACTCCTAAAGAATTAGACTTTGCATCTGGTTCCACTTCCACTAGAAAGGAATATTTTTAGGTGAATATGGGTCCATAGGATCAAGAGGTACAAGGCCCGATGGGTTTCCAAAGGATTTCATCAGATCCATAAATATTTATACATATTCATGAAGACTTTTAGTGAGAAAAAGTTTTAGACGTTGCAGGATCGTTTTGTACTGAAGAACACAGTTTTCTAGCAGCTATTATTTTCTTCTTTTCATACATTATCTTTTGAAGGGGAGTTTTGTTCGCATGTGGTTTTCCCTCTTTCCTCACTTTTATTCAATTTCCATTAGTTGCATTATACATGAGTACCTAAAATGGCCTAGTAGCCGGGACTCGTTTTTTACTCCATAGTGATGTTCAGGGGGGGTGTTGGAGAAATTTCTATTTTTGACACACTAGTTTAGTGGGAGTTAACTGACTAGTTCTATTTTAGACTTTCTATTTTTACCATCACTATTATGCATGCATGCATTCCTATGGAAAGCTAACTGCTTGATTGATTTTCTTAATTATGGAATGATTTGCCCTATATATGAGTGTATTCCCCTCATTCATTGTATCATATTGATCATGATCTATGCATCAATCATCAACTCATTGGAGTAGTGTGAATATATTTTCTAATTCTTCCATATTGAATCTCTTTTCCTTTATTGGTAAGATTTGTTTTTACTTGCTTTAGCTAGATCTCATGTGCAGGTTTCCATGAAACACTGATAAAAACTTCTCCCATGCACATGCCACCCAATCCCCTAGTTGCACCAGAAAATCAATTTATTAATTAATTAAATTTTCCTATTTCCCCCACCAACCTAAAAGCATTCCTAAAAATTATCCTCGGTGTCCCATTATTCTCTTACAATTCTTATATGAATTATGTCTTAATTAATTCCTAGTTGAGTTCATAATTAGAAAGTTCCAAAGGCAAGATTCCTTACTAAGTTAGACATTCACCTTTTTCTTTATGTTCCCCTTTTTCTTTAAGTTTCCCCTTTTTCTTTTTAATTAAGCTCAGAATTAGCAAGTGTACACAAAAACAACCATTTTCCCTTTTAATACATTTAATCCTCCATTATAATTTTTACTTTAGTAATTAAAGTTTGAATTTCTTATCTCCCCCTTCTTGTTATAGGTCTAATTATTTTTTTTTGTTCAAGGGTTCTACTCAAACCTAGGTTTCTGATTCACTAGGCTTGGCGATAGTTCTTAAGGGAAAAAAAATTCTTATTAAACTTTACCTATCACATCTTTCATTTTGAGACCAACCAAGTCCTAAGGAGACATAGTTTTATAGGCACTAGGTTTATTAACTTACCACATTTAAAATCGTGACGTTCCCTTTAGAACGCACTATGTGCTTCAAGGGTGCCACTCACCTCTTTATGTTTTATTTGCACGATGTTCCCTTCAATACGCACTACGTTCTCCAAGGGTGTGACTCACCTATTGACTGAATTTGGTAGAAGTCAAACCTCTGGAGTCAATACTCCATCAGGTGATCTTGTGGGAGACTAAGGGCCTCTAAGGAATAAGGACCATGTCTTATTGCGCACCCCTTAGAATCATCATGAGGGACTTTCACAGTTTTCCCTCATGACATCGAGGGTCTCTCGAACTATGTAATTGTTAACCTACAGTTCGATCCACAATGAGAATGCTAGTAGGCTATGACAGGGCTTCTACCACGTGTCTCCCTCATTGTATCTGGTTGTTGTGCATGGCCCCTCTACTCCAAATGTGAGTCTGGAAGGAAAGCTATTGTCATCATTCCTCCATCAATGAATCATGTCAGCAATAATAATCAGCATCATAACATCTAATCGTATGTACATATGTCACATCAAAAACATTCAAACCCTAACAGTCCACTCCCTAACTCAATCTAGAGTCCATGAAGTTACATCGATGCCTCGACATCCTTAACATCCAGAGTCCTGCACACTCAGAAGAACTTACTCAATAGCACTTATCGATGTAAATAAAACAAAAATAACATAACATCAAATCAACAATGTCTCATAATGATAATCAAAACAACCAATCTTATAACGACCCAGATCACTTGCATGCAAGTTTCCTAAAAGAATAAGTTCATTCATTGTGCACAAGAGTGGGATGTTACATACACCCTCTCTTGTTTTAAACTTTGTCCCAAAGTTTTACAGTATGTAAGTGCTCAAATAAAGTGTATCACAATATCACATATCTAACTATCAAACAAAAATCAGAACTGTTGATGGGTATCATATGCATCCTCCCAGGTCGCTGAGTGTGGACTATAGTTGTCAAACTTGACCTTGATCTGATATAATATTCGGCATCGTATTTGTCGAATGTGATGGTCCAAGATGTAGATTGTCTTCGTCGTGAGAGAACCCTCGTCCAATACCTATAAGTAATTCATGTCAATAACATGTGTAGGATCACTAACATAATGTCTCAAAAAAGATACAGGAAAAACATCGTGCATATGCCTCAAAGAATCAGATAAGGCTAATTGATAGGCCATGGGCCCCTTCCTTTCCATAATATTGAAGGGTCCCATGAACCTAGGAGATCGTTTATCACCCTTTTCAAACTTGATCGAACTCTTATGTGCTTTCACCCGCAAGAAGACTCCATTGCCAACTTCATAACTACGATCGACACAACATGCCTCGACATAACTCTTCTGTCGATTGTGCATTTCCTTTATCCTTTGTCTTATGGTTTCCATTTGGTATTCCATTTCTTGGAGTGCCTCAGGTCCCACCAGGACCCTATCCTCAATTTGATCCTAACTCAAAGGCGTTTGACACGATCTCCCGTAAAGAAACTCGAAAGGTGTCGTATTAATGGTACTCTGATAATTGTTGTTATATGAAAACTCTATCAATGGAAAGAACTCTTCCCAATGCTTATGTTTGTCCATCACATACATATGCAACATATCCTTAAAGATTTGGTTTGTTCTTTCAGTCTACCTGTCTGTCCCCAAGTGATATCTCATACTCAAGTTAAGTTGGGTTCCCAAGGCCTCTTGGCAGCTAGTCCAAAATCATCCCGTAAACATTGATCCTTGATTGAACATAATCCTCTTAGGCATGCCATGAAACCTCAATATATCATAGATGAAAAATCTATCTATGTTAGGTCTGTGATACGTCAAACACACAGGAATAAAATGAGCACTCTTCATCAAAGTGTCAACTACCAGAAAAATAGAGTCGTGTCGCCTTGCCATCAGTGTTAATCCAACAACGGAATCCATCGAAATGACTTCCCATTTCAATTTTGGAATAGCGTGTGTCTGTATTAATCCTTCCATATGTCTATCTTTAGACTTCACATGTTGACATTCTAGAAATCTTGCCACGTAGTTGACTATGTCTGTCTTCATTCCTTTCTATAAAAATAAGGGTTTAAGGCCTTCTCTCATCTTGGTGACTCCTAGGTGATCCCTTTACACTTCTCTATGAGCCTCGTTTAGGATCAAACTCCTTGACCCATCATTGGGCAGTGCATAAATTCAGTTTTTAAATATCAATAATCCACTCGTTGTCCGACATAAATACTTCAAATTGTAGTACCATCATTTTGTTTTGTCTGATAAAATATTTGACCTCTTTGTACCAGTCATAGTTGCGCTATAAATTTAGAATATCTTCACGTATATTCATATGAAGAGGAAGAGGCATCACTGAAAATATGTGTGGTCTCTGAATCAACACATCAACCACTCTATTCATTGTTCCTTTTATGTAAGTAATATCGAAATCATACTCACTAAGCAATTCCGACCAATGTCGTTGTCGCGCATTCAAGTCACTTTGTGTAAAGATGTGTTGTAGACTAGAGTGGTTCATTTTTAGTTCGAATTTTTTTCCAATAAGGTAGTGTCTCCAAACTCTCAAGGCATAAACAATGGCTAACAACTCCAAATCATGCGTCACATAGTTCTCTTCATTCCTTCTCAACTTTCTTGGTATGTAAGTGATCACTCGACCACCTTGCATCAAGACTCTTCCTAATCCTTCCTTGGATGCATCAGTGCATATCAGGAAGTCCTTGTCCATGTCAGGGACCTTTAGTATTGGTTTTGTTGTCAACATCTCCTTGAGCCTCTGAAATGCCTCCTCGCATTTCTTGATCCCTACAAACTTCTTGTTCTTCTTCTACAATTCTATAATCAGATTTGATATCTTCAAAAATCGCTCGATGAACCGTTGATAATATCCCACTAAACCGATGAATATACTCACTTATGGGACATTCGTCATTGCATTCCATTCCATAATAGCCTCGACTTTTTCTAGATCCAGAATGATAACTTTGTCGGAGATGACATGCCCTAAGTAGTGAATCTTTGACTGATAAAATGATCATTTAGATAGTTTCTCATACAATTTGTTCTCTCGTAGACACTGTAGTACCAAGCGCAATTTCTTGTCATGCTCCTCCATCATCCGAGAGTAAATCAAAATATCTTCAATTAATACTTGGACGAACTTGTCCAAGTATTCATTAAACACCCCATTCATCAAACTCATAAATACCCCTGGGGCGTTCATCGGTACAAACAGTAAAACAATAAACTTGTAATGTCCAAACCTTGTCTTAAAGGTAGTATTAGGGGAGTCGTACTCCTTGATTCATAATTAGTGATACTCTGATCTCAAGTCGATCTTGGAAAACACCGTCATACCTTTCATATGATCAAATAGATAATCAATCCTTTGCAACATATATTGATTCTTTATCATTGCCTTGTTCAACTGATGATAGTCAATGTAGTGTCTCCACAAACCATCCTTATTCCGTATGAAGAGAACAGGCACACCCCATGGTGACACACTTGGGCGTATAAGTCTTAGGTCCAATAACTCCTTCATTTGCGTTTTTAACTCCTATAACTTTGGGGTTGACATCCAATATGGATTTATTGTTATTGGTTCAGTTCCCATTTTTAGGTAGATGGTAAATTACAAATCCCTCTCTGACAGCATTCCAGGTAACTCCTCGGGGAAGACGTCTATAAACTCTCGCACCACCGTAAGGTTTTCTATACTTTCTACTACGCCCTTCTCATTTAACACAAGGATCACATATAACTTAGATCCCTTGCACATGATCTTTCATAGTTGCAAGGAAGAGATGAAACTTAGGGAAACTCTCTAGTTCCAACCTACACTTAAGCGTATTTGTCCCTCATCATCGAACAAGCTTAGCCATTTTGTCTTACAGTTGAGTATCACCTCATGCGATTCCAACCAGTCCATACCGATCACAACGTCATAAGACCCTAAGATAGTGACGTACAGGTTGGTCATTGTGACAAACTCTCCCAGGTTAAGGATACAGCCTATAACTTTCCCTCCAACCTTTTGTTTGGCTCCCAAATCCATTTCAACAAATCTAAACTCGTCCTGTTTGACTGCCTTTACCTTAATTCTTTTAAGTGTTGCACTAGAAATAAAACTCTTTGTAGCACCTGGATCAATCAAAATACTAAGGGTATGTTCAGCGATGGTACCTAATGTCTTGAGCACAGTTTACCAGTGCTTTGCCTAGCGGTTATTCACCATTGCATGAATCTGATGGGCCTTGCCCAAAACTCCCACGGTAGTGGGTCCAGCTGATCTAGATGCTATGGTCCTCTCCACTAGGAAGTCACACTAGTAATGTGGCTCTCAACATGTCCAAAACCCTTTATTTTGTCTAGTACTCCTGGTACATGAAGTAGAAGATAATGGCCCACCGGACTGAAACCCTTGTCTATTATGATGAACATGCCTAAATTGTTGTTGTTGCGGTCAAAATTGTTGTTGGTGCGGTGGTCCTTGGTAAGGAGTCTTTTGTTGAGGCATTGTTCGTCGATATGTAGTGAAATTGGATCCTCTTTGGATGCCATGATATCCTGGTGAATGTCCAGTTGGTGTTTGATGTTGTTGCGCACAAGATGATGCCTGTCCCACTGGTCCGGATGGAGTCCTTCTCTGACCCCCGCTGATAATATACTCCTCTTCTATGAGGGCCTTCTGAACAACATCATACAAGTTTTGAGGCATCAGAATCCTAACCTTTTCACGAATTTTGACATTAAGTCCAAACACGAACTTGTTGACCTTAAGTTTCTCAGTATTTAGGTGGGGAGCATACCAAAGAATCTCCATGAAATGAGCCTCGTACTCAGGCACCGTACAGTTTCCCTGTTGCAAGGAATTGAGCTAGTTGATTTGATGCTCAATGAATTACTCAGATAAATACCTCTCCCAGAACCGTTCCTCAAACAATTCCCATGACACATCTTCGACTTCCATGTTCAATTGCCACAGGAGCATCTTCCACCATAGAAGAGCGGTCCCCTTCAGTTGAAAGATTGCCATGCAGACCTTCAGATTGGAGGTATAGTCGCAAAGTGAAAATCACATCGCCATATTATCCAACCATGACTCGGTGGCTACGCCATCTAGGGCACCAAATAACCCTAGAAATTTGACCTTTTCAAGTTTATGGTGAATGCTACCAGTACCGAATGGAGTGCACGGTGGACCCTCAGGGGGTGTCGACACCCTAGCTTCATCTCTATCCAAACGGTTGATCAGTGCATCAAAAATCCACTGAAAGGACCACATCAACCCAACCACATCACCCACATCTATTGGTTCCTACCCGACAACTTTTTCGTCTCCCTAGGGGTTAGACCCCTCAGGTGTTGATGATACTAGGGGCGTTGTGCCTCCTCCCATAGCACCATGTCATCTGCCTCCACAATATCCTCTAACCATGATTACCTACACGAATACACATCAATTTAATTAGTGACATTATAATGAAATATATAATCAAGGAAGCCTTAATGATCCCAAGTCATGGGTTGAACTGGCTTTGATAACATATGTAATGACCCCCGTCGTTATGACAACATGCAATGCATAACAAGTGCTAATTTTTTTATTTTTTGGGGGGAAAGTAATAAGGACAAACATTCAATTGACACAACTCGATGAAGAAAGAAACACACACAATTCAGGCAACAGACAACTTAACGAACTAGCATACTAGCACATCATGTAGCTGGAGTAACATACAAAAATCAAATAGACAAAAACAAAAATGAATACCCACCCATCCTACCCTGGAAGGTTAGGACCTCCAGGTCACATAAGAAATGCTCAAGCCCAAGTTCCCATCGATTTTGAACATTTAAAGTCTTAGGGCTGGAGGTTGTTTTGAGGAACAAGGAGGTGTCTACATCCCGCCCGACACAAGAAAGATCACCCCTACTAAGATAAAAGGAGACCTCAATCAATCCAAACACAATAGCTTCGACGATCAGTCACAAGAACCTTCTCGACCTGTGAGAGACAAAAACAATAAAGTTACAAAAACAACTACCACCCTAAATACAACAACATCCACATCGAGAGGCACAAGACCCTAAGGAAGGTCTCATATGTGTTATCAATCAATGCGTGTAATCATCCGAACCTAAGAAATCATTTTTCCACGGTGCAATGAGTGCACGAGAATCCCAAACACATTTAGATCTAAACCTTTAACAAACACAACTAGCACGTCAAGGTACCAACTTAAACCGTCAGAGTCCTAATACACCAATAACTTGTCCATTGATAACAACTTATAAAGGAATGGAATAACATCTAAAATAATGTAGTTTTATTTACAATATCTCATAAAATCTTGAAAAACTCCATGAACAATATATTGAATAACTACTTTATGAATCACTTAGAAAACTTTTCTAGGAAAAGAAAACAATAATAAATGAAATAGAAGTTTTAGAATTCTTAACATTCGTAATGACATTTAATTTCTTTGAAGGGATTCTATTAGAAAAATTTCTTCTTAGAAACAATTTGTAGGCAATTAAAAACAATAAAGACTTATCTAACTTTTGCAGAATTATTAAAGGGACATCGCAGGTTGTTAATACTTCAATTTCATAATATATTCGATAGGTTAAGATCCATAATAGACCCCATCCTTATTCTCGCTGCCATAAACCAAAATAATCTAAAATTGCGGGTGTAAGGAATCCAGATAGTAAGTAAATCTGTGTAGTTTATAAATTAAATTAAGAAGGCAATAAAATGGTCTACGTAGAATAGTTAATTCATTGTTCTATTCACTGCAAAAGGGGATTAGACACCTAGAAAATACTTATTTACTCATTCTAATTTATTATGAAAAGTTTTCACCCAAAATATAATTATCAGGAATGCGAGAGTAATTCTCTACCCAAGGGTTAGTTGAATAAACTAAAATAAATTAAAAGTGCACAATATATTTCCTTAGACACATCATAAGAAATTTAATAAAACACAACTGGGTGATTTTTTTTTTTAATGTTGCAAAGGAAAATTAGTCAAATCCTAAAATTTATTAACGCTGCAGGCTAAAGATTATCAATAGGTTGCATGTTAAAGTACCATTGAAGCTGAGGTCGTTGCATCTCTAAGCGTTCACCTGCTACAGAAAAAGAGATTCATGGTGGTCCCACGGGGGTCTAGCAGCGAGGGAAGTTGGCGTTGCACTGAGATCTGAAGCATCCAAAATCATGTCCAATCCAGTATTCATGGCAGTGTCTGGGTACTTGAAGCGGTGACTTCTACAAATTTAACACAGTCTCAAGCTTCTTTGGTGATTTCGGTAATGCCAATGGAAAAATTCAATTATGTGGTGCACGAAATATCATAATTAATTACCGAGGTAAGGAGTTAATTCTATTCAATTGCATAGTCAGTTCAAATTTGCAATACAGTTGCAAGGCATCATAATATACATTAAATGGTAAGGATCCAAGGAGTCTCATCTAAGAATACTTATAACAAGGGTGAATGGTAAAGTGTCAATAAAAAAGATACCATGAAATCCAACAGTTAATTAACCAAGACCTTAATACTATATAATGATTACTTCCTACATTATCACACTCTTTCATTACATCAGGCACACTCTTATAATCTAAATTTACTACAAAATAAATAGTTATTATCTAAGGTCAACAACAATAAGTTTAGTAAGCAATAGATCCAAAATAATGGAGATTACGGAAGAAGGTAAATTGGACTAACCTAGGATTATTTATTGCTGTAAAAGTACTCTAGTGTAGGTTAGAATCGAACTGGACCTTTCTATTAGTTGACAGAAGGAAACTACATTAAAACTTCTGTAAGGTGATTTTTTTTTTTTTTTTTACAAGTTCCATTAGAATTTCCAAGAATATTCATTATCAGTGCTATTTTATTGACTCCACTAAGTGAGAAAAACACAAGTGAAAGGCTAAGTTCACAGGATACTAACCTTCATATTAACATATGCACAACTAGACAGTAACTCATAAATAATAATAGACAGTAACTTAGAAACGCGCAACTAGACAGTGACTCATAAATAATAGACACAAATAGGCAGTAATGTGAAAATAGACATTAACTCATAAATGCGCAACTAGATAATAACACACAACTATATAGTAACTAAGAAATAATAGACACAAATATCTGATTATCACCATGCAATCAATCATCTGTAGATTAATCTCTATAACAAACTAACACAGAATTCAATCTTCTGAAAAAGAAAAGACATAGAGTAAAATAAAATAATGGCTCGAGACCCAAAACACAACCTTCCTCAGTAATAAAACAAACACAGTCACTCAAGTAATACTACAAATGTAGTAATAATCCCAAACCAGAACCGAAAACTACAATAAAACAGAGTAATAAAACAAGCTTAGAAACATAAATTTAGTTACCCTTTGCAGTTTCACACGACTCACTATCGCACAGATAAAAATTCATATGCATAAACTAAACAAGTCTTTTTATTTTAAAAACATCTACGCAAGCGAGATTTTGATAATAAAGAAATGCATGAACAAGAAATTGAGCTATTATTCAACACAAATTATTCACATGTGTACCGTAGCCAAATGCGAAGAACCGGAACTGGTTGTCTCGTTTTGGCGCTCCACCCAACTCTGACTTACCAACCGATGAGTCCTCACAGGTACCTCCTGTTATCCACAATTTTGGTCATCGTGATGATGTTATGATGATGGAAAATCAATCTCTTCACTAAGGACACTTTCCTGAGAAAAGTTACATTTGTCTGCTTCCAGAAATCACACTTTTAAAGAAGGTTCGCAGACTATCTATATATTTGCCTGTGAGAATGCCTGATTATCGCAAGCTACATTAATATGGAGTGCAAGAAGTTCGCACTGTACCTCATTGTCAGGGTGCGAACATGTTCTTAAAGAGGAAAAAGATAAAAATCTCTAACCTTCTAGAAGGGAATCTTCTAGAAGGATCAGTTGTCTTTCGAATGGTTGTTCAAGAACTAGCTTCCCTGATATCATGGGATCATTTCCTATCCAAGTAACTAATCTATCTTCTCCTATATATTGAGAAGATTGCTCATGGAAAAGGTTAGAAGCAAACTAGCAAGAGATTGATTGGAGAATTAGTGCAAGACTATATGGAGGACTGATGCTACAACAGCTAGAGACAATAGCAAGGTCATCAAAGATGGTTGATTTTCTTCATGCATGAGAAAGTGTGTGTTTCAGAGCTAAGAGCCATTGAAAGGAGATCTACAACATCAAGGCTCAGGTTGTAAGTTTCACTTTCAATTAATTCAATACAGTAATATGTCCCTTTCCCATAAAGATGATGTCACTTTATTACATAACTCCTTGATCATATGTATAAATTAGCTATTGAATATATTGATCTGCCTTCACTTCGATTGGTTTGTACTATTGTGATTTGAACAGGACAAGAGCATTGGAGAGAAGCTTGGAATAACAGAGATCTAAGGAAAGCGTTCATAAGGTATGTCCATAATCCTTATCTCTTAGTTCATTCAATAGGTTAAGTCTAGGGAAAGTGTATTATTCTGTCATGTTTTGTTTAGATCCAGGTGGATCTAGGGAGATCAGTTTGTGTCCGCACTCACGGATTTATCCTGAAACAAAATTGGCGACTCTGCTGGGGAGCTATGCCCTTTTTCTTTATGGTTTTTAATTTTTTGTGGCCATTTTCTCTATTTGCATTTTTCTCCTGTTTTATCAGTGACTAAGTCCTCAAGATATCCTGAGAGACTTTCTGGGTCTATAAGCCAGTTTGAATTTTACTTGCATTTTCAAAATTTTCATTATCTTCAGGAGTTCTCGCACTGTGTCCATTGACATCCTATGAGAACTAGTCAAGTTTGTACTCTACATATATTGTCCAGTGTGAACACCTCGCACCATGCATTAAGGTGGCCTGCAAGAATACTATCTTCTCGCACTGTGTTCCACTACTTGCCTGCGAGCAAGATTTTTGAAATTTTTGGAATTAAGTTTTGACTTTGTCAACTGCTCAGATCTGTTGATTTACACCTTTTTGGCTTATTAAATCCTTGACTTACATATCTCTTGCTTTAGTTTTCTTGCTTGAACTGATCTAGGGTTTCAAGGTTTTTTCTTGCCTTTGTAGCTTGACTTTCATTTCTTGGCTCTTATTGGCATTTTCATTCTCTCTGACTTTTGGAGTTAAGTGTATCTGACTGGCTGAGAACCAGTGATTGGTTGAGAGTTGAGTGTTTGGTGTTTCTCATTTGCTTGTTGGTTCGAAACGACATTTTTCATTTTCATTGAGGAACTCCTTGGTTTTCTTTTGTTTTTACTTTCGTTGAAAGTTTTGGTTGGGTTGTTATTGTTTTATTATTGATGATTTGATTTTCTTTTCTCATTAATCAGAGTTCTTCTTGGAAAGTGAACAACAAGTTTTCTTTCAAGATTTTGTTTTTTCCTTTTCGAAAAACATTGAAAATCAAGTGTTAGAGTTTATTGAAGTTTTGAAAAAGACATATAGAAATACCTCATTGATGAATGATTGTTTGCATTCACATCTGAAAGGAAATTGAGCATTGCATTTGCATTCTAGTATTGAGATTGATTCGGAAACTATTCTCTCTCTCCCATAAATAGGATTCATGGAATGAAAAGGATTATATTTCATCATTATCCTTGCATTATTTGGGTCAGAGTCATACATCATCAGTTTCACTTCCGTTACCTTTGAGTAAACAACAACTTTTAAAAACATTGCGTAATCTTAAAATTTATCTAGTAACTCTTTTCTAGGGCTCTTTTACACCAACATTTAGCTA
>JZKD02S2021076.1:422370-436811 GCA_000966675.3 Picea glauca
AAGGTATTGTTTGCTTGGTGATTGCTTCTAGATTTTGTTTACTAGTGTGTGTTGTTTGTTTCTCGAAGCTGACCATAGGATTTTCGTTGCAGAGTTTGTTACTTGTTTACAATTGATCCCCCACAACGTTCACATAGGATGCAAGGTTTATCCCTGGAACATACAGACGTTTCACAACCCTTGCATACAGCAAAACCTGAAGGTACCCCTGAGGACTCTCCTCGTCAGGGTGAAATCCCTCTTGTTACTCTATCACACATGGACATAAGTGAAGTCCAAGACGTTTCTACACCACCTCCACAAGTAGAACACACTGATCCTCTAGGTGATTTTCTAATTACCAATACTATAGAGGACTTTCGCATTTTTCGTGGTGAACGACCTGTTGGGCGAGTAAATCCTTCTAAAGAAACCATTGTTGCATCTTCTGAATCAACTGTTGGGCCTTCTCACGGTGTAGTAGGCCAAGATCCTTTTTGGTCGGGTGATTTTCGACGAGTCCTTTTCGGTACTAAGTCACCTCCGATTTACAAAATCAACCCTATCTCCTGAGACAGAAACTACACCTGTAGCTACCACTTACCAGTTTTTCCTCCCTCCTGAGATGGCTCATCTCGCGAATACTACGAGTGTCCAAACCGCAATTCCTGCAACTACCCTTGCTCCTATCAATACCCAGCAGATGCCTGAGGCTAACCCAAATTTACCCCCTGGTTACCATGTGTTGAATCCTTTGCTGAATGTTTCCCATCCAACACCTCCACAAACCCCTGCCAGTTCTCCAGGTGGTCCTCTGTTTCCTGGGCATTCTATTCCCAGTTTCATCCCGACACTCCCTCAGTTTCCTACTGGCAATCCTAATCCTACTGGCACTATCCTGATTGTTGCACCCAACTTACAGATTCCCATTGGTGGAAAGGGTGGTACGGTTCCTTTTCCTTTTCCCAGACACAACACCATTACCACGCAACCTACGGTTGGCACACAACTTCCGGGTGGAACTATACCTATGGTAGGGGGACCAACCTCTCCTTTTGGACAAAATATACCTCGTTAGTTGGCCCAGTATTGGAATCAGATTTTACAAAACTTTCCTCAAAATGTTGGGGGCAGACCACCGTCCCTCCTATAGGCCAACCATATCCAGGCGTAACTAATCCTATTTGGTGTTCAAGTCAAACTACTCAACCTCAGGTCCCTGCTCAAACTCAAGGTTACAATCCTTGGGGATACTACCCTATCCAGCCACCACCGAACCAACCAGGGGCTTCCCTCTACGGACAATATGCTTATGCTCCTATTGGTTTGCCAACATGGCTTCCACCCCAAAGCCATCAGTACCCGCAAGTAAACTGGCAGTTGCCTTTTCTTGCTACCTTGGATTTTCCAGATTTGACTAGGATTCTAAACGATCCTATTCATCACTCTCCCCAATGGCCTGCTACTCCTGCAAAACTCCCATCGGATATTCCGAAATTCGATGGAAAGGCGGGAGAGGACCCAAATAATCATTGCATGACTTTTCATTTATGGTGTTCGTCCAACTCATTGATGGATGACTCCATTCACCTGCGTCTTTTTCAACGAACCCTTACCGGTTCAGCTGCGAAGTGGTACATTGAATTGCCATGAGGTTTCTTTTCTGATTTCAACACCTTAGCTATGGCTTTTCTCACACATTACCAGTTACCGATCCGTTACGATACTGGGACTGAGATCTTGACTTCTTTCAAACAAACGAAAGGTACTCACATCTTGGATCATATACATGGGTGGAGATGGTGACGTCGTCTCATCAAACTTGAACTCCCTGAACAGTTACTGGTAGAATGGTTTACGAAATCTTTCGTGAACGAAATTGGCAAAGACATTGCTATGGGTGGTGTTGTTACAGAAGAGAAGGCTATAAGCCGTGCTCAGTATCTTGATCTCGTTTATTCGCAAACGGGAACACTTTACACCCTACTACTTGATTTACCTCGTCCTAGTATTTCCAGCACTTCTACTGCTCTAGCTTCCTCACATGCAGCTGATGGTGTTATTGGGGCCACTCATACCCACTCACATTCCATTTCAAATACAACCCTGAAATACAATTCTTCTAATGTTCAAAGTGCTCCGTCTCCTGCGCCTCCCATCGGTAAAACCTCTGAAGTGAACGTTGTTCAATCTACGCCGACCGACAAGAACAAATCTAAGAAAGGGAGAGGCAAGAATAAGGAGAGTAAAAACAATAATCAGAATGAGCAAACCAAATCCCCTCATGTTGAAGACCGGGATAAGCGCAAACCAAGATACCCTTGCCTTATCTATGGTGACGATCACTACATGAAGGATTGTCTGAGATGTGTCGAGGTTAACAAGTTCCTTCAAGGAGAGCCAAAACCCTCTACACCAACAGTCTTGTCTCAACCCTTCCTGTCTCAACAATATGCTTCGTTGGTCATCCATGACCAACCCTCTACTTCTACATCATCTTATGTTTTGATGTGCACCAGTGATTCCAAGAAAGACAACGTTTCCCTTACCACTAGAGCTAAAGACTATACTCCTTCTAAGGAGAAGGTTGACGACTTACCTCCTGATCTGGTACAACCCTCTCCACCAAATCCACCCACAAACGGTCCTCTTCATCTCGAACGACCGAGCCTCGATACAGTTATACGACCACCCCTAAAAGGTGTCGTTAAGAAATCGGCATTCAATCCTCATGCTCATGTGGCCCAGAACTATATCATTGTCAAAGATCTAGCCCAAGCACCTTCAACGATGTATGCCCTTGAAGTCCTTCAGTCTTGTCCTACACAACAAAGGGCTCTGTTGAAATCTATAGGTGGAATTGATCCCACAGATACGAATTTGATAGTCTTTGACTTGGAAGACCATATTCCAAGGTTACCCCCACTGATTTCATTTCAAATACAAGTTGTTGTCACCGACAAGAGCATTTGTCAGACTGTTATAGATGAGGGTGCTTCTACGTGTGTAATGTCTTTTACTTGTTGGAAATCCATTGGCTCTCCCCCGTTAAATGAATCACAAAACACTTTGAGAGACTTCAACGGCTCTGGTTTTAAGCCTTACGGTGTTCTTCCATCATTGTCTGTTACTCTCAAAGGTAATATTGTCCAGGTTGAAGTGGAAGTTTTCGATGCTCCCCTATATTATAATCTTCTACTTGGACGTAGTTGGGTCGATTCTATGCATGCTGTTGTGTCAACCCTGTTCCGTGTCGTACGATTTCCTCACCAGGGAAAAGTGGTTACGGTTGATCAATTTTCCTTCTTTAATGCTGATACTCGCACTGGCAATGTGTCGTTCATAGCTAAAACCCCACCGGGTTACGAGAATGTTGGAGTTGGTCTTTTGAAAGATTCTTCGTTAATGGGTACTTTCCCCATACCACCGCCACCCGATATTGCATGCCCGTCAGTTGCTTCTATTAATATGATCTCTATTGTACCTCATGAACTTCCTGTGTCTACCGACCCTTGGATAGTATTTGATCCTGGAGATCATGTTCATTTTGGTGACATCATGTCGTTAAGTCCGGTTGAGTCCGCTTATCAAGCCATTCAATCGGCAACCCTTACTACTTCTTTTTTTGATGAGTTGTCTCCTGATCCTTTCCGTGTCATCTTTACCACTAACGAGATGATCATGTCCATCAAGGAGGACACCCCTTGGGACAATGGGCATCATCATTCCATTCTGTTTATGGAACAACACACTCTTGAGAATTATCAGTGGATTTCGACTCCGTCGACCGTTGTTGTTATATCCATAGTTCCCCAATCTACATGTGATGTGTTTGTAGAAGGGAACCTCAACAAAATTTCTCCCACGGTACCCATAGATATTTCCGTTAGACCTAGGATAGTCGAGAATGTTCATATTGGAGCTTCGTGTTCTCCCAAAGAAATTGTCACTTATACTTCTTTGTTTAAAGAATTTCATGATATCTTTGCCTGGAGTTATGAAGAGATATCGGGTATCGACCCTGCTATTGTTGTCCATGAAATTAAGACATACCCTAGAGCTAAACCAGTCGAGTAGCGCCTCCATACTTTCCATCCACGTAAAGCGACAACCATTAAACTCGAAGTTGAAAAATTTTTTAAAGACGGTTTTATTTATCCCGTGGCATTGACAGAATGGGTTTCCAACCCTGTACCAATTGATAAAAAAGGTGGTAGTATATGCGTTTGTGTTGATTATCGGGATATCAACAAAGCTTGTCCAAAGGACAATTTTCCAACCCCTTTCATTGACCAGATCGTCGATGACTATGACGGCAGTGAAATCTTTTCCCTCATGGATGGATTTTTCGGCTATAATCAAATCAATATCGCTCCTGAGGACCAACATAAAACTGCTTTTATTTGTCCTTGGGTTACTTTCGCCTACAGAAAACTCCCCTTTGGTCTGAAGAATGCAGGTGAAATGTTCCAACGTGCTATGTCTTATGCATTTCACGATATCAAGAATATTGTTCAACCTTGTTTGGATGATTTGTCGGCTCACTCTTTACGTCGAGTCGATCACCCTAATCATCTCCGAGCGATTTTTGTTCATTGTCGATTCTATCGCATTCGCCTGAATCCTCATAAATGTGTCTTTTCCATAGAATCCGGTCGTCTCCTTGGTTTCATTGTTTCACGTCATGGGATCCGGGTAGATCCTATTAAGGTTGAGGTGATTCTTAATCTCCCTCCTCCTTCTTCTTTGCACCAGTTACAAAGTTTGCAGGGGAAAGTAAACTTTCTTCGTCGCTTCATCCCGAATTACGCTGATATTACTCGGGGTTTCACACGTCTTCTAAAGAAAGGTTTAAATTTTGTCTGGGATAAAGCTGCTAACGATGCTTTTGAAGCATTGAAATTATCCCTCACGAAAGCTTCGCTTATTTTTCCTCTTGATTATAGTCGGGATTACTTTCTTTATCTAGCTGCGTCCAAGTATACTATCGACATGGTTCTTGTTCAAGAGGATGATGCACATGATGAACATGTTATATATTACTTGAGTCGGAGTCTAACTTCGACGGAAATTATATACCAACATGTTGAAAAGCTGGCCTTCGCTGTTGTTCAAGTAGTTCAACATTTTCGTCATTATATTCTCTCCAGGAAAACTACAGTGATTTCACATTGTAACCCCATGCAAAATATATTGACACGTCAATTGCTAGGGGGCAAGTAATCCAAGTGGATTGTCATCCTCTAGGAGTTCGATTTGGAATTCGATCATGCCACGTCGAAGAAATCCTTAGTTTTCACTGAGTTAATTTGTGATTTTCTCCACACTACCACAGAAAAAGTAGCAGTCGATTTGTTACCTGACGAATCACTTTTCCTTATCAGTACTAACAATATTTGGTACAGAGATATCCTTATATATCTCCAAACTCAAACTTTCCGGCCTATTTTGTCTAGTGTCGAATGATGTCGTGTCCGTTATCAAGCACGTCATTATATTATCCTTGGCGATACTCTTTACTGTCGAGGCGTTGACTCTGTCTTTCGACGTTGATTGACTTTTGACGAAGCTGAGAAATCTTTGAATGACTTCCATTTAGGAGCATGTGGTGGTCATATGTCTGGGTATGCTACTACCCAGAAAATATTACGTGCAGGATACTTTTGGCCTTCCTTGTTCAAGGACTGCATTACTGTTGTTCAGAAGTGTCATGCCTGCCATACCTATAATCAGAAGATTCGGTCGCATCCTGCTCTCCTTCATCCTATGGTCTCAGTAGGTCCTTTTGCAAAATGGGGCATTGATTTCATGACATGTCACCCTCACTCGGCCGGGGGGCATGGTTATATTATCGTCGCTGTTGATTATTTTACTAAGTGGGCCGAGGCGATGCCAACATTCGATAATACTGGGAAGACTGCAATGTTATTTATTTTCAACCATGCAATCACTCATTTTGGTGTTCCTCAGGCTATCATTACCGATAATGGTAGTCATTTTAGAAATCATATGATGTCTGAACTCACGGAAAAGTTGGGCCTTCGTCATGATAGCTCAACACCCTATTATCCGCAGGCTAATGGCCAGGTCAAAGAAATCAATAAGGTTCTCATAACTATGATTCGATGGATGATAGGAATTCATAAAACCAGCTGGCACACGATGTTGTTTTTAGCATTGTGGGCGTATCAGACATCTGTTAAATCTTCTACAGGATTTACACCCTTTCGACTAGTTTATGGCATGGAAGCCATTCTACCAATAGAATGTGAAATACCGTCTCTAAAACTAGTTGTAGAACTCTTACCCAATACTTCTGCTGAAGAGGAACGTCTGTTGTATCTGATGCGATTAGACGAGACTCTCCATGACACTACTCTTGTAATAGAAGCCCAGAAGAAACGCGTTAAGGCACAGTATGACAAGCATGTCAAGCCTCGTGTCTTCTTGGAAGGAGATCTTGTTCTTCTATATGAACAAGATAAAGATGTCTTAGGAGCTGGGAAATTCGAACCAATGTGGCGTGGGCCTTACATTGTTAGCAAATTTTTGGAAAAAGGAGCATATGAGCTGGTGGATTATGATGGTGTGTCTTTGAGTGAGCCCAGGAATGGGTTGTACTTAAAGAAGTACTATGCATAAGTCATTTGTGCATGAGTACTTGTATTTTATGTATCATACTGTGTGTGTTACTTTAGTTTTCTTTTGACGTTATCTGGTCTCTGCCCTTACGTGACGTTGTGTTTGATTGCCATATGTCAGAGTATCTGTTACCTTATATTGGCTTCGCTGATGGTGCTACTCGTAGTACTCGGAACCTAGCTTCCACTGCATGAGCAATCATGCCCCAACAAACCAGCTTATATCTTTACTAGGTGTATGTCTCGGCCGGGCAACCAACAACATCACAGAGTATAGCATCGTTATTGAGTTATTGGTCGATGTTATCTCTCTTGGAATTCGTCACTTGGTTGTGCGACTTGACTCGCAGCTTGTAGTGTTACAGCTAAGTAATGTCTACTCTATTTGAAGCCCTACTTTATTAAGGGTATATTTGTGGATTCGCCTCTTGGAACGACATTTTGATCATATTAAATATCAACACATTCCTAGATGTCTTAATACATTAACAGATGCTTTAGCTAATTATGTATTGGACAGGAATTTAAATCATTTATAAATCAAACACAATGAAATGTACACAATGTAAAGTAAGCCAATAGAAGTCGTGTATATGTATAACGATCAAAAGAGTTTGTTTTTTACAAAAATGTTTGTCCGAAGACCAAAATATCAAAAATTGAAGCTCCTGGCTTCTATATAATGACATCATGACATGACAGATGATGTTCACGATAACACACTAATGTCCTAGCAACTCTGCAGAGAATTCGACCCATAGATGCGAAAACCCCCACGGTGTGACGCTGATCACATCATGGGATATCTTCCAGAGTCATATCTGGAACATCTGCCATCAGACCCTCTAAATTTTTCTCCACCGTCAAATAATCCTCGACGTATTGTGGAACTGCTACTGCTGCCTCTCCTCGTCGTTGGATAGGAGAACTGCCAGCAGGCCGATATGGTCCAACGTCTGTGTTATCAACAAGTATTTGGTGTTAGTCTTCAGGTAAATCTATAAAAGCAAAAAACATTTAAAAAACAAAAATTTGTGTGTTCTTCTTACCGAGGTCTCCCCACTATGCATCCTCAGGTAGGGCTAAATCGGGATCTCCTCAGAAATCCAGCCCAGCATATGCATAGTCGTCCACCATCAGCATCTGGTTCTGCAACCAATCGAAGAAAACATTTTCATATTTGACAATGGGACCGGCCACATGTCAGGCCATAAGCTGACACCACCGTAACATACTTGGATCCCTAGGACCTGGCAATTGCCACTCAGCCTATAGTCTCAACACAGGAACCCTCTCTAAGAAGAAGGACACTAACAGAGACCCATATCCGAACTGTTTTAGGTCTCCATGCCTGCACTTAGTCAATTGTTTCTTGAGATTGCGTAATACTGTGTCAGCCCAGTTAAATACCCGGGGCTCAGTACACTTGATGGAATACTGGAAATAGCTCTACAGAGCCATATGTGGAGCTGCACTTCCTGCCATCCGAGCAATGGTGAAAATAATTGTGCGGAGAGTTAAATCAGTAACTCCCCAAATTTCCACTTTCCCTTTTTGTCTTTCTGCCTCGGGTACGCAATATTGGTTGCAATACTCGCTCATTTTCAACCCACCTTTTCTGCTACCAGAAAAACTGCATTAGGATCCATGTTTGGATAACCCAGTCAAGAAATAAATATCCTCGATATCAATAGTCAAGGTATGATCTCCCACGATGAACACTTGTTGGTCCGGATCCAACATTCAGACTAAGTACTCCAGCAATCGAACTTGGGCTCTCATGCCTGGGATGCGGAAATACTTTAAGAGATCGCAGTCTCTTAGTGCAGCTATGGTAGGAGGATGGTTTTCCGCATTGGCATTATCCTCCTCGTTCTCTCGTTCTCGCCACTCTAGTACCATGATTGTGGCTAGTAACCTGCATAAGCAACATATAAACACGGTTAATGATCTTATTAATAAGATAAACTTTTTCTATTGGCTAAACGATTAACAATTTTTTGGATTCAATGTTGTTTGTAGGTGGCCTACTATGCGCAGTGCAAACTTCTCATAGGCGCCTTAAGGCCCACCTGCGAGAATGGATCATTCTCGTAGGTCCCGTATGGGTCACCTGCGAGAATGCTTCCACGTGCATAGGGTTCCAAAAATTGACTTAAAACTTGACTTTTAACCAATAAAATTGAATTTTTAAACCATGAAAAGATAGGGGATGAGGAACTTACCAAAATATCGCCGAAGACACTTCAAATGGTCTCCTGTAGCTCCTGGAATTCGACAGCAAAGGTAGAGGGTAAAATGAGGGTTTTTTGGCACTAAATGGTAAAATGTGAAAATGGTATGGTAAATTTTGTTATTTGTTCATTTTATTACTTTTTACTATATCAAGTATGGGTTTTTTATGATTATTTATTATTTAACCCTAATCACTAATGTGGAAGTGAGCGAAATGAATTGCAGGTAAAAAATATGGATGGTTATGGACGAAATTTTTCCCCAGTGTGGTGTGATTTTGGTTGTTTGTTATGGTTTTGAAATAAAACCTCGAGCGCCTTTTGTCCATTCTTGCACTTGTAAAAAACATAAGAACGTGACCAAGCATCATTTTATCACTTTTTCAGGCTCGCTGTGGTTATACGAAAAAGGAACCCCCTGGAGTTATCTTTAAGCTCTTTTCAGACTCTCTAAATATGAAAAGATTGCCGAGAGATCTTGCCATTTTCATGCTCGTCAAAGTATTTGAAGTATCCGTCCTTCAAGCGATAGTTTAACCCTTTTTCGGTCTCATTGGACTATTGTACGAAAAAGGAACTGAGAGAGTTCTCTTTTAAAGTGTTTTTCCAAACTCTATAATCTTGAAAAACCTTCAAGTTTACTATCTCTGGACTCGTTAAACACACATTGACAGACCCGTAATGGGACCGAACCACTCCTTCCTAGGGTTCATTAAAAATACTCCGAGGGACTCATCCGAAGGATGAGCTTATATCAACAAGCATATGTGATCCTCTTCAAGCTTGAGTAAAAATAAAGAGGTACTTAGCAAAAATGGTGGGGGAAAATTTGGGAAAGGGATATGTTTCGTCTTTGTGTTAATTGGCAGTAAGTGTCGCTCTTGAACATGACACCCCGTATTCATCATTTGAAGTTGGTTTGGGAAATCCATTTGTCTCTCGTTCAATATGATAACAAGGTCTTTCCATGTGTCATATTTGAGTCAATGCTGCCAAATCATTGGTCATGCCATTCATATGTTCAAGAGCAGTTCGTCTGAAACTTCTATTGAGTCGGCCATCTACAGTTGCCCATTCATTTTTTGTCGGCCTTCCCTGTGTCCAAAGTCGAGTTGCCACATACTCTATTTCACTTTCAAACTCTGTTACTCATTTCGCGTCACTGATGGGGGATACATCGAGGCCCTCCTGTGACGAGTTTTGTTCCGTCGACTTCAGCACATTATCCGTAATCAAGACTTAGAAATTATTAAGTACCTTGGAGCTTGCATGCCTCAATGGAAAGTTTCCTCGCTTTCGATAGTGGGTTTACATCATTGACCCCTGATCGAAGTATTTCATTGAGTGTTCGACATCAACTCATTTATTCACAGTCGATGGATTGTACTACAATACCTTGGGAGTCATTGACACCAATGGTGATTTCCCTCGCACTTCTTAACGGTTACATCAATGACCGTTAATCAAGTGGTTTCTACCATGTTCAACTTCGACACATGTAATCACATGATCAGATTCGTACTTTGGGCGATGAGATTGAAGACCCTGGATATTGTCTTTGTGATCTAGGTTGCGAGGGAGTATGTATAATTTGCGACACATAGATCCACTTTGTATGTTTCGTGGCTATGTCATCTTGATTGAAAATTTGTCACACAGATCCACAGTGTATTCAGGTGGTTGTGCTATATAGTGACGGCATGGATCCACAGTGTATGATTGGTGGCCATGACCTTGGTTTATGATGTCGTCAGTCTATTATCTGAGTATGGGAATGCCTACCTCAGAATTGATGTATATGATATTTTGTTGATGCTTGGGTGTTTGCAGGTCTCTGACTAGATGTTCTCTTGGTTCTTGACACACACATGTAGCTTACAAAGTCTATCGACTGTCACTGGCTCCACTCTCAGACTTTGGGGGGCATTCTATTATCCACAATTTTGGTCATCATGATGATGTTATGATGATTTTATGATGATGGAAAATCAAGCTCTTCACTAAGGACACTTTCCTGAGAAAAGTTACATTTGTCTGCTTCCAGAAATCACACTTTTAAAGAAGGTTCACAGGCTATCTATATATTTTCCTGCGAGAATGCCTGATTCTCGCAGGTTGCATTAAGATGGAGTGCAAGAAGTTCGCACTGTACCTCATTGTTAGGGTGCGAACATGTTCTTAAATAGGAAAAAGATAAAAATCTCGAACCTTCTAAAAGGATGAGTTGGCTTTCGAATGGTTGTTCAAGAACTAGCTTTCTTGATATCTTGGGATCATTTCCTATCCAAGTAACTAATCTATCTTCTCCTATATATTGAGAATATTGCTCATGGAAAAGGTTAGAAGCAAACTAGCAAGAGATTGATTGGAGAATTAGTGGAAGATTGTATGGAGGACTGTTGCTACAACAGCTAGAGACAACACCAAGGTCATCAAAGATGGTTGATTTTCTTTATGCATGAGCAAGTGTGTGTGTCAGAGCTAGGATCCATTGAAAGGAGATCTACAACATCAAGGCTCGGGTTGTAAGTTTCACTTTCAATTAATTCAATACAGTAATATGTCCCTTTCTCATAAATATGATGTCACTTTATTACATAACTCCTTGATCATATGTATAGATTAGCTATTGAATATATTGATCTGCCTTCACTTTGATTGGTTTGTACTGCTGTGATTTGAACGGGACAAGAGCATTGGAGCGAATATTTGAAAAACAGAGATCTAAGGAAAGAATTCATAAGGTATGTCCATAATCCTTATCTCTTAGTTCATTCAATAGGCTAAGTCAAGGGAAAGTGTCGTATTCTGTCCTGTTTTGTTCTAGATCCAGGTGGATCTAGGGAGATCGGTTTGTGTCTGCACTCACGGATTTATCCTGAAACACCTCCCATCCAACGCTATGGGTACTCTTCTTACTCCTGAGTCCCCCGAGCCATAAACGGTCCATGCACACAATACCAGAGAATGATAGCACCCAACTCACCTCGCACGATCAAGATACCACTCGTCACCCGAGCTGGGTATCCCAACTCCCACAAGAGAAATTTCAGTCAAGATGAAATTTGGCAGCATAAAATTACACAAGACATATTTGATCCATACTCCACCATCCTTTTTATAGATTTTTCTTAGTCATTATTTTCCCAAACCCTCATTAGATTTCTTCTTCATTTAATTAATTACAAAAAACCTCCCTTGTACACATGTCACCCGATCCCCTAGTTGCACTAGAAAATCAATTTATTAATTAATTAAATTTTCCTATTTCCCTCACCCACCTAAAATCATTCCTAAAAACGTTCCTCAGTGTCCCATTATTCCCTTACGATTCTTAAATTACTTATGCCTTACTTAATTCCTAGTTGAGTTCATAATTAGAAAGTTCCAAAGGCAAGATTCCTTACTAAGTTAGACATTCACCTTTTTCTTTATGTTTCCCCTTTTCTTTAAGTTTCCCCTTTTTCATTTTAAATAAGTTCAAAATTAGCAAGTGTAGAGAAAAAAGACCATTTACCCTTTTAATGCATTTAATCCTCCATTATAAATTTTACTTTTATAATTAAAGTTTGAATTTCTTACCCCCCCCCTTCTTGTTATAGGTCTAATTAGGTTTTTTTTGTTCAAAGGTTCTACTCAGACCTAGGTTTTTGATTCACTAGGATTGGTGATATTTCTTAAGGGAAAAAATTTGTTATTAAACTTTGCTTATCAAATCTTTCATTTTGAGGCCAAACAGGTCCTAAGGAGACTTAGTTTTCTATGAACTAGGTTTATTAACTTACCATAGTTAAAATTGTGACGTGCCCTTCAAAATGCACTACGTGCTTCAAGGGTACCACTCGCCTCTTTCTGTTTTATTTGTACGACATGCCCTTCAAGACACTCTATGTGCTCCAAGGGTGCCACTCGCCTATTGACTGAGTTTGGTAGACGTCAAACACCTAGAGTCAATACTTTGTCAGGTGATCTTGTGGGAGACTAAGGGCCTCTAAGGAATAAGGACCCTACCTTATTGCGCACCCCTTAGAATCATCATGAGCGACTGTCATAGTCTGCCCTCATGGAATCACGGGTCTCTCAAACAAGGTAATCGTTATCCTATAGTTTGAGCCATAGCGGGAGTGCTAGTAGTTTGTTGTAGGGCTGCTTCCACACCTCTCCCTCAATGCCTTTGGTTTTCGTGTGTGGCCCCTCTACTCTGAATGTGAGTTTGGTCAAAAATCTATTGTCAGCCTGCATCCATCAACAAATCATGTCAGCAATAACAATCAACATCATAACATCTAATCGTATGTACATATTTCACACTAACAATATTCAAACCCTAATAGTCCACTCCCTAACTTGATCTAGATTCCATAGAGTTTCATCGATGCTTGGGCATCCTCAATGTCTAGAGTCCTGCACAGTTAGGAGAACCCAGTCAATAACACTTGTCGATGTAAATACAACAAAAATAACATAACATCAAATCCACAATGTCTCATAATCATAATCAAAACAACCAATAGTATAACAACCTAGATCACTTGCATGGAAGTTTCCTCAAAGAATAAGTCTGCTCAGTGCGTGCAAGAGTGGGATGTTATAGATGATACTATTTTTTCAATAATTTATGTTGGAGAAAGAATTTGAAATGAACTATTCCTTAGATATTTCTTCATCTCATGTTCAAATTTTGAGTACAAATATTTACACAGGGATTGAAGGTTTTCCCTTTGTATTGTCTTCTCCATGTTGAACCACTTTTATATAATGAAGCTATAAATCAAGAGATAGAATTAAAGGCACACAAGAGAATGGTCATGGAAAACTTATACGAAATGCTTTCATATGGAATTGTGAAACAAGAAATGGGAAAAAAACAATAATTCAAATGAAATTGAATTCCTCATCCCTTTACCCTTACCATTGCTCTCAAGGATATGAAAAACAACCATATAATAATTGCAACAATGAAATGTGCAAGTGGCGTAATGGAAATACATAGTCATATTGAGAGATTCCTCGTAGAATTGCATATGCATTATGGAGAGAATTATTTGAAGATTTCACCATTCAATGCTTAATGGAATTTCTTTATAGAAGTTTTCCTTAATTCATAGATTGTGTGAATCTTCCTTTGAATGCAAATTCAATTAATGGGATAGATTTCTTTTGTTGCATGCAGATTTTATGTGCAAAATTGTAGTGAAGATGTACGAGGAGACTCTCCACCATGAAATCTAGTGCAATTGGCATCGTTTTCTTCAATTGGTTTTAAAGAGTTTGATTCAAAAAGGCCTCATGGCTGGTTCAATGGCTCACATATTCACATGGTTTTATCCTTTCGATAAAAAGATCGCTTCATCACCCTTTATTTACATATATTGCAAAACATCATGTTATTAATGGGAACTTCCATATTACAACTCTTATAATGAATGTTTCATAAAGTTTGTGTGTAATTGTAAATATTTTAAATAAGAGTGTTGAAACAGAACTTAAATTTTATTTCTCTTGAACAAATTTTTATTATCCTGGAGTCTTTGCACTATTAAAAATTTTCAGATCTAATGAATTTGAAATACACTTAAGGCTTATT
>JZKD02S2021076.1:441398-469246 GCA_000966675.3 Picea glauca
GTAATGTTCAATTGTTTTTCAGAAATGAAATGATAAGAAAATTGTAAATATTAAAACTTATATTGAAATTACATCAAATATTAATTTTAGATATAACTTATATCTTAGTTTACAGTTATTGAAAAACAATCTACCCAAAAATAGATGGAAGGAACAAAGCAATTCGTATGACATGGAATCTTCCCATAAAGTAATATGAAACATAACATGTCACGAAGATATCTGATAATATAATCTGGTGTAAATTGTGGTCTAATGCATTTTAATGGGAGATGTCCTCGAGGTTTTTGATTATTAATGGAAATGCTTTCGAACTTGTGTGATTGGTTGTCACTAATCAAAGAATTATTAATTTGCATTGGGAAGGGTGCAAAGGTGGAGGGGATGGAAGGGACTGATAAATGGTTAAAAAAATTTTGTGAACCTAGGTAGAGTGAAGCTTGCGGGTTCGAGGAGTGAGGAGTGGAATTGTAGATCAAGAAAGTTTTGGGTGCATGATGTATATCACAGAACAAGGGGAATGAGAGTTTTATAGCGCCAACCCAGAAACCTTTGAATATAAATTGGCTAAGTATTGAAAGGAAGGGTGGTCGGTCGGACTCCCTTAAATCATGGTTTAATGCATATTAATGGGACATGTCCTCAAGGTTTTTGCATAAATCGCGGTTTAATGCGTTTTAATGGGATATATCGTCGAGGTTTTCGATTATTAATTCCAATCCTTTTGAACCTATGTGGTGAGTTTTCAATAACAAAAGAATAATTAATGTGCATTGGGCAGGGCCCGAAGGCGGTGGGGATGGAAGGGAGCGATAAATGATTTGAAACATTTTGTGAACCCAAGTAGAGTGAATCTTACCAGTTCGAGGAGTGCATGGTGGAATTGTAAAGAACAAAAGTTTTGGGTGCAAGATGTATATCACGGAACACAGGGAATGAGAGTTTGATAGTGCCAAGTCGGGAACCCGCGGCCATAAAATTGGCTAAGTATAGAAAGGAGATTTGAGAAGGGTGCATGTTCTATAGGTTCATCTCTGAATGATATTTCCCTTTCTTATTCTTTACATATCTCTTTTAAATAACCAAATTTTTGGATTCGTTGTAAAAAGAAACACTTTGAAATGAAAAAGACTCTTCTTCGTCCAAGGTATCAGTCCCAATTATTTCCATCTTGGGGTTATGGGAAGAATTTCTTTCTAGTTGGTCGTCATGGGGGAACATTTTGTCAATGTTAATTTCTAGTTCCATATCAATTTCTCCCCTCGGTCCCTCATGTTCTTGCACTATTGTTTTTCATTTTTTTCTCACGGAAAGTTTGTGAGAACATTCAATTTTGTCGGAGGGAGGGATCTTATATCCTCCTCCACCTGAAGAAATGTGTGTGACTTTCTTGATTAGTTAGGTCGTTGGAGTGTTTCTCTGAGATGCTATAGTCTTGGGTGTGGCAGTCAGAGATTGGGAACTTTTCTTACCGAGGCCTTTTCGTTTCTACTTATACAAATCATTGGTGTTGAGTATTTTCTCCAGGTCGTCGGTGTCACAAGAAGGACATCTTGAGGTGTTATCTTCGTCTTCATTCAAGATAGGGTCGAACCCTTTTACTTTTTCAGCACATTTCAAATTAAAGCTATGGAAGTGACCCAAGAAACTGTCAATCTTGTTCATATACCTGACTATGAAATTCCCTACTTTCCAAGGTAGAGGGGTGAATTTCCTTTTTCTCTTTTCTTGGAAAAAATGAAACCAGTAGGTGTACTTCCTTTCTCTTTCAACAAAAAAAATTATACTAGATATGTGACATGGAAGGAAGGAAGGATTTTGTTTGAACCCAAAAATACTTATAAAATTATAGTTATCCATTTGTTTTAGTGTGCCCTTCTTATCCAGGAACTTGGTCACCTAGTCATACATCTAGGGAAAATACATTCCAAATATCAACCCTTTAAAAAATGAAACAAAATCATTAAATACTTCATAAAAATGTTGGGAGGTGTCATGTCTCCATAGTATTTGGTACCATAAGGTTACTAGGTCAAATTCACAGTTAACCTTCTTACACATAGATAATCTAGGGAATGGACAACAATGCACTACTGCGAAAATTAAATAAGATGACATAAATAATTTCTTCTACCTTTTGTATTGCAATAATTGGGAAGAGATTTCAATGGAAATCAACTTTCCCTAATGGAAAATGGCTTGTTCCTTCACCGTAAAATATAAAATATGCAGAATCATCAGAGAGATGCTCATTGTACTTTCTAGTCTCGTTATCCTCGTGAAAATCCATGCAATTTCCAAAAAAGAGTTTTTAAATGCACTAACCTGTAATCTATTCATGTCCTGGGGATCGGCCGATGGGTTCTCTAAGAACTCCTAAAAGAGGTCCAATTCATTACCATGCTTCTTTAAGAACTATCTACAATTCTCTCCCTTGAAAGTAGGCATTGGGTTGGGACATCTTAACATCTTTATAAATACTTGAGGCGATAGGGAGAATCGAGAATGGTCTCGCAACTCGATAATTTGTTTCTTTGGAATATAATTTTAGGCGTAGCAGGTGACCAACTCCTTACAATCAAAATGTTCAGGGACACAACTTGCTCGTGCAATTCTAGGTATCCAAATAACTTCCTTCTAGGAAGAAAGGGACGAGTAGTAGTCATAAGCTATGGATCACTTAAAACTCTGGTCCTTGGACCCGAAAATATTCAAGAAATATCCACAAAAATGTTGTCGATTTGCATCCATAAGGTGATGAGAACGTTCCTTTTCTCCTTATAGTATTTAAAACAAATGTTGAAGCATGATAATATAATCTCTCATAAATCTTGGTTTAATGTGTTTTAATGGGAGAGTTCCTCGACGTTTTCACTATTAATGCCAATATTTATGATGTGTATGGTGAGTTGTCACTAATAAGGGATTTATTAATGTGAATTGGGAAGCATTCAAAGGTGGCAGGGATGGATGGGAGCGAAAAGTGCTTTGAAACTTTTGTGATCTTGGGAGCCCAAGAACCTAGGAATATGTGACAAGAGGAGGTGAAGAATTCACTAAGTATGGAAAGGAGGGGTATAATGCCTTAAAAAAACTAAAGTAAATAAAAAAAATTCCGAGTTCAAGATCCAAAAATAAATAAAAATTAGATGCCATAATATTGACCTCTTCCAATTCGATAATAGGGTGGTTTAGTTGATGGATCCAAATATCTCTTAGTTCAGGAGGTTGGGGTGCATGTGGGATTCCTATGAGAAAATATAATGTTTTGATGAAGATTTGTTTGTATTGTAACATGTGACAGTAATTGTGTCCTGATAGTATTTAGAATGAACATTGGAGGATGGTAATATAATCCCCAGTAAATCTTGGTTTAATGCATTTTAATGGGAGATGTCCTCGATATTTTCACTCATTAATTCCAATATTTTTGAACCTGTGTGGTGAGTTGTCACTAATAAAAGCGTAATCCATTTCCATTGGGAAGTGTACGAAGGTGGTGGGGAAATCGACTAAGTATGAAAAGGCGGGGTGGTTAGACGGACCTAGAAAAACTCATCGTAGGTAGAGTGAAGATTGTGAGTTCGAGTAGTTCGGGGTCAAATTGTAGATAAAAAAAATTTTGGGTGCAATATGTATATCATGGAACAAGGGGCATGAGAGTTGGATAATGGCAATCCGGGAAATCGTGGCCATAAACATTAACTATGGGAAAAACATTGTCAACTATCTAATATACCTGAAGCTCGACAAGCTCAGGTTCAAGTTAAAATATAATTTGTTTATATTTACTTAAATACTATTCATATTATTTTATTTTATTAGTATTTGTTTGTGGTCCAAATGCAAACCATGTTCAAATTTGAAGGGTGAATTAACATTTTCATATGCATGCATATTCTCAAATATTCCAAGCTGTAATATATGCACAATACTAAAGAGGGGCATCATGTCAACACATTTTTAGATGTTAGTGGGCTAGCACAATATTGCATTCTTTCTACGATGATTCCTTAAAAAAACTAAAATAACCAACAATTTTTTGCCAACTCAAGATTGACACAAAAAAATTCTTCATATTCCATAATATTCTCCCATTAATGCATTTTAATGGGAGATGTCCTCAAGATTTCCGCTTATTGATGCCAATCTTTCGAAATTCTGTGGTGAGATGTCACTAGTAAATGCATAATTAATTTGCATTGGGAAAGGGCGAAGGTGGCAAGGATGGAGGGGAACGAAAAATGATTTGAAACTTTTGTGAACCTGGGAGTCTGTGAACCCGCGAAACTTTGAAGAATCGAATAAGTATGGAAAGGAGGGGCAGTTGTATAGAGTCATCATAGGTAGAGTGATTCTTGCAAATTCAAGTAGTCTGGGGTGGAATTGTAGATCACCAAAGTTTTGGGTGAAAGATGTATACTCCAAACATGGCGCATGAGAGTTCGATAATGCCTACCCGGGAATCGATGGCCATAAAATTGACTAAGTATGGAAATGAACGGTGGTCTGTCAGACTCATGATGTGAATATATAGATGGATATGCAATTTATCATTCTTCCACCTCGTGAACCAACGAGCATAAAAATGTGACTAAGTATAGAACCGAAAATGGGTAACAAAAGGGGAGAATGAAAGGGAAAAAGAAGTAAGTATAGAAGAGGAAAAAGAAAGGGAGAAAAGAACTTTATGCCTCAAACAACAACACTTAGTCTGATAATTATCAAGCAATATAAACACATCAACTATGGGAAAAAAATTCTCAGCCATGAAATATCACTGGAGCTCAACAGACCCTGGCTCAAGTATAAAGAGATGTTGTTTATATCTATTTCAACAAGCTCATAGGTAGAGTGAGGCTTGCAATTTTGAGGACTTTGGGGTCGAATTGTAGATCACTGAAGTTTTGGGTGCAAGATGTATACCCCAAACACGGGGCATGAGAGTTCGATAGGGCCTATCCGAGAACCCACGTCCATAAAATTGGCTAAGTTTGGAAACGAACAACTATCGATTGGACTTGTGATGAGAAGATATAGATGGATATGCAATTTCTCACTCCACCACCCCGGGAACCCATGAGCATAGATATGCGACTAAGTATAGAAACAGAAACGAATAATAGAGGGGAAGAAGAAAAGGGAAAAACGGACAAGTATAGAAGAGGAAAAAGAAAGGGAGAAAATAACTTTATGCATCACACAACAAAACTTAGTCTTAAGTATCGAAAGGCGGGGAGGTTAGATGCATTCATCATAGGTAGAGTGAGGCTTGCAAGTTAAAGGATTCTAGGGTCAAATTGTATATCACCGAAGTTTTGGGTGCAAGATGTATACCCTGAACATGAGGCATGACAGTTCAATAGTTCCTACGCAGGAACCCACGGCCATAAAATTGGCTATGTATGGAAATGAATGGAGGGTGGTCAGAATCGTGATCTAAAGATATAGATGGATATATAATTTCTCACTCCACCACCCTGGGAACGCAGGAGAATAGATATGCGACTAAGTATAGAGCCAGAAACAAGTAACAGAGGGGAAGAAGAAAAGGGAAAAATGGGTAAGTATAGAAGAGGGAAAAGAAATGGAGAAAACAAATTTATGCATCACATAACAACACTTAGTCTGATATTTATCAAGCGATAGAAAAAATTCAACTATGGGAAAAAAATTCTCAACCATGAAATATCGTTGAAGCTCAACATACCCTAGTTCAATTTAAAAGACATGTTTTTTATATCTATTTCAACAAGCAATAAACATGATATATGAATTGGCATTCTAAGATGCAAGCATTCAGATGGAGTTATCTAAATAGAGTGAGGCTTGTGAGTTCGAGGAGTACGGGGTTGAATTGTAGATCACTGAAGTTTTCAGCTCAAGATGTATACCCCGAACACGGGGCATGAGAGTTTGATAGAGCCTACGCGGGAACCCATGGCCATAAAATTGGCTAAGTATGGGAACGGAGGATGGTCGATCGGACTCTTGATGTGAAGATATAGATGGATATATAATTTCTCACTCTGCCTAACGCAGACCCCCAACCCTCAGGTCAGAGTCCGCACAGGATCTTTCAATTTCGACCCCTTAGAGTCTGACTGGCTCTTCAATTTCCTCTTTAGGAAATTTATTCACACACCCAATTGAGTGTACGTCATAGGTCCTTCTGATTTATGCTCACGTGATCTTTAAACTGGCATGAAATCCATGATCAACACCCAAATGAAATTGAGACTTTCCACTTTTCCTTTCCGGATACTGGATTTTGCGGTTTCGCGAATCCTGTTGTCGAACGCCTTACCTCTTTGACCTCGCAAACCCGAAATACCAAAATGCTACTGTCTCACTTCCAAGGGGATCAACGATTGTGGATATCTCCTTGATTCGACGACTAGCACGATTTCTCATACCAAGAATTCGTGATGCTTGATCTCGAACTCTTTACCTCCTATATCTTTTGGACCCCGAATTTCGAAGTTCCAAAATTCTAAACTTGTCACTCTTCTCCATTATACACGAAACTCTTTTGGTGTTTCGAGGATTTTATCAACCAAAGGTTTCGTCCACACTTCGGAATTATGACCCCCGAAATGTTGAAATGATCTCGACAGACCAATGATCGAAATCAATGGTCCACGTTGAATACTTCCTTTCGAAGGTGGGTCTATCCAATGCTTAACTTCCCGGAAACCTTCCTGGATCCTATGGTCCTCGCTATTTCGGGAGTTCTCCTCGGAGAATTCTAACCATTCAGTTTTCTCCTCAAGAGCCTCTGGCTCAAAATCAACTCTGCGATCCTTCTCTGGGGCGTGAATTCTGCACAATGACTTGAGCTTCCTTCTTTCTCTTGAATGATTCAAGGCCCTAACCCTTCTGTTATTTCTTCACAAACTCAGGTCTTCAAGGAGACTCCTACACACACTCCTTGTGGAAATCCTTCAAATACTTCAGCGTACTTGAACTCTCGACTCCATGCACTTTCTCTACAATAGTAGTCCTTCAATCTCTCAACCTTAGTTGATAAATTCTAAGGTCTCGACCAGCCTACGCACACCTTGCATGACTTCTGTGCTTGTCTTGCACTTCTACTGAAACAAGAACAATGGTATCCCTCCTGAGCTTCCAGAGATGAAATTTGAACCTTCGTCAACGTACTCCTTCTAGACGTTTCACTCCACTCTTTGTAGGAACTCTCACTCAGGAAGAGAAACAATCAAAACTCATTCTCTTTCTCTCAGAATTTAAACATTCGACGTGAAAACATACATTCACACATAGTATAATAAAAAATGCATGAAAAAGAGAGTAAGAAACTGTAAGTGGACCACTCAGCATGTATACACAGAAATCATCATAACACCATGATTCTGAATCAAAGCTTCATATACTAATTCAATCTTCTATACATGGGTTCTCCTCTACAACTCTTCTGCTACAGCTCTCTTCTTCTCTATGTTAAATTTTCTTAATTGATATAATTCTAATTCATACAATGATACAAAGATGAGGGTGTCTATAGTCGTTTTCCCTCCTATTCCTAAAACTGTCTAATCTAGAATTTAAATCTACCTACTTTCATTAACTGGGCATAAATGCCTTTTACATTGACATATGAGAGAAAATCGCTCATGATCCATTTACATCCTCCAAGACATAAATGCAAGGTACGCCTTCTATCTATTACATTAATATTTCAAAAACATTCCAAAACGCGAAAAATGCATGTTGCTCTTTCGAGCTGTCTTCCACCTCCGCGCTCGCTTGCTGTTGGCGATGCTCCTGCATCATACTCCGTCGCTTGAAAATTTTCATGGACTCTTCTTCATGATTTCTTGCATGGTCTGTCCATGCTTCTGAATATCTACTTCATTCTCCCAATTGGCATCATTAACTAGATGTCCCTTACATTTGACCAAGTATTCAAAATACTCTTTTCTCCTAGTCCTCTTGTTGATTCTCTTGTCAAGTATACTTTCCATCTATGGCTTTTCAACTACCGGCATTTGCTTAGTCCACTAAACCACTGTCTGTTCATTGTCTACCCTTGCTTCTTCATCTCTGTAAGGGTACAAATCTAAGATGTTGAATATCAATGAAATTCTGATCCCATCGGGTAATTCAATCTCATATCTGTTTGCCCCAAATTTCTTTACGATCTTGCATGGTCTAATCTTCTTCATTTTCAATTTGTTATATGTTCCCCTTGGGAACCTTTCTTTCCTCAGATGTGCAAGAATCAGATCACCAACTTCAAACTGAAGTTCTCACCTGTGTTGATCTGCTCTGCATTTATACTCTTGACTCAAATTTTTCAAGCGTTCCCTCACTTGGTTGTGAAGTTCCTTCATTGCCTCTGCAAAATCCTCTGCACTAGCACTTCTAGTTTCACTTGGTTCTAAATCCTTCAATTCAGAAACTCCCCTTGGCTGCATTCGATACACAATTTGGAATGGGCTATGTCCTGTCCTTCAGTTGAGTGAATCATTGTAAGAAAATTCCGCCTATGGCAGAATGTGATCCCACTGACTCTGGTGTCCAGTCACTAGGATCCTTAGCAAATCTCCCAAGCTCTGGTTGAAAACTTTTGTTTTCCCATCTGTCTAAGGATGATAAGATGAGATAAATGACAAATTTGTCCCCAGCTTCTTCCATAAATTCCTCCAGAAATGTCCCACGAACTTGGTATCCCGATCTAAAACTATACTTCTTGGCAAACTGTGAAGTCTGACAACTTCCTTGAAAAACAGGTTCGCAATATGAGTTGTGTCGTTGGTTTTCTAACATGTTATAAAATGTGCCATCTTTGAAAATCTTTCTACCACCAAAAATATTGAATCAAATCCTCTTTGCGTTCTTGGTAGCCCCAATATAAAATCCATGCTTAGGGCATCCCATGGCCTCTCAGGTATGGGTAATGGCTGGTATAACCCTGTGTTCTTCCTTTTTCCCTTTGTGTGATGGAAAATTCTACATCTGTCCACAAATTTCTTAACATCTATCCTCATCCCTGGCCAAAAATATGAGCCATTCAGTTTTGAGAACGTTTTTTCATGATCGAAATGTCTGACCAATCCTCCACTATGTTTTTCCTTGAATAGATTCTCCCTCATGGAGCATTTTGGAATACATAACTTATTGCCCCTGAATAATAATCCATCCTAGATCATATATTTGGTCCACTGGCATCTATCCCTAAGAATTGGATTCTCATATGCTTCATATGCCTCTTTAAAATCTAGATCGTCTCTATACATTTCTTTGAGATTATCAAAACCCCAAGTTTTGACTCTAAATTCCTGCATAAGCAAACATTTCCTGCTCAAAGCATCAACAACTTTGTTAGCAGTTCTAGAAATCTGTTTAATTACAAAAGTAAAATTTTACATGTATTCAACCCATTTAACATGTCTTTGGTTCAACTTCTCTTGTTGAGTCACGAATTGTAAGGCATGATTATCATTGTACAAAACAAACTCTTTAGGAACCAAATAATGTCTCCATTTCTTCAGTGCTTGTATGACCACATAAAATTCTTTGTCATATGTTGAGTATTTAACCTTTGCTTCATTCAGTTTCTCACTGAAGTATGCAATCAGCCTGTCATCTTGGCTCAAGAACACTCCAATTGCAAATCCACTAGCATCACACTTGACCTGAAATGTCTTACTGAAATCTGGCAACACCAAAATTGGTTGTTCAGTAATCTTTTTCTTCAGCAAGTTGAAACTTTTTTCTGCTTCCTCTATCAAATGAAAATTTTTGTGTTTTTTCTTCATCGTGTCCATCATTGGTGTGCTAATCCCACTAAAATTTCGGATGAATTTCCTGTAGAAACTAGCTAATCCATGGAAGCTTCGAACCTCAAATACACTTTTCGGCGATGGCCAATTCTTAATTGCCTCTACCTTATCTGGATCCATTTTCAGCTCATCTGCAGAGATAACAAAACCCAAATAAATGAGTTTTTACCTCATAAATGTTTATTTCTTCATATTTATTAGCAACTTCTCTTCCTGTAATCTCTTCATCACTATAGCTAAATGCTTCAAGTGTTTTGTTTCTGTCTTGCTGAAAATTAATATATCGTCAAGATATATGATGACAAACTTCCCGATAAACTCTTTCAGGACTTCATTCATCAATCTCATGAAATTTATGGGTGCATTTGTTAATCCAAATGGCATAACAAGCCATTCGTACAACTCCTCATTTGTCTTGAAGGATGTCTTCCATTCATCACCTTCTCTCATACAAATTTGATAATATCCGCTTTTCAAATCAGTCTTTGAAAAAAGATTTGCTCCACTCAAGAAATCCATCAAATCATCCATCCTTGGCAAAGGAAATCTATATCTGTTGGTAATCTTGTTGATTTCCCTTGATTCTATGAACATCCTCCAGCCTCCATCTTTCTTTGGGCTGAGCATTGTTGGAACAACGCATTGACTCAAGATTTCTCGAATCAACCCTTTGTCCATTAAGTCCTAGACTTGTATCTTGACCTCTTCATTCTCTTGCAGCGTCAATCTGTACGCTGCTTTGTTTGGTAAACTAGATCCAAGTATAAGATCGATGTGATGAATTATACTTCTAATCGGTGGCAATGAACAAGGTAGTTCATCAACTACTATATCAACAAACTCTTCCAACAACTTTTGGATTTCCTCTGGTAAATCATCCACTCTTGTACTAGTTAAAACAATTCTAGGCTTCCTGACCATGATGAATTTTGTATCTTCCTTCCTCTTAACCTCCTTAAGAATTTCCTACCCACTCATTAGAAGTACAGTCTTGCTCACTTCTGGTTTCACTTCTTTATCATTAATTGGCAACAACATGTGAGTTCTCCCATTCTTCTCCAGGGTGTATGTGTTCTTTCTCCCATCATGAATCACATTCCTGTCATATTGCCATGGTCTACCCAGCAATAGATGACAAACATCCATGGGAATGACATCACATAGTATTTCATCCTTATATCCTCCTATTTTAAATTCAACTAAACATTGTTTAGTGACATTTACCTGATGTCCTTTTTGTAACCACAAAACTCTGTATGGGCTTGGATGTTCAATAGTCTCTAGCTCTATATTTTCTACCATCTATGTAGAAACGATATTGTCTGTGCTACCACTGTGCACAATAACTTTATATACCTTGTCTTTGGTCTTGTAAGCAGTCCGAAAAAGTATGTTCCTTTGGGATGGGTTCTCTGCCTCCTTCTCTAGTGTTAAGAGAACTTTTCTCATCATCAGTGATCCTCCGCCCTCAACATCTTCTGCCTCAACATTATGTCATTGTGCTTTGAAAATGTGAGTCTCACCACCTTATTTCTTTCTGTCTGGACACTCATAAGATTTATGTTTGACTTTTCCACAAACAAAGCATTTTACTTCACGACCTATGCCTCTTCCTCTTCCTCTAGCTCGAGGAAAAGTATTTCTATCAGCATACTGCCCTCTCTGTGAGCTTCCACCTCTCTCAGTTTGAGTTTTAGGTTTCTTCCACTCTTCTTTAGGTTTCTGATTCCTATCTTGGGCAATTGTTTTTCCTCTAGCTTGACTTCTGCCTCGGCCTCTCTAACCTTTCTTCTGGCTCAACTTCTCTTCATCTTTCAGAACCATCTGATAATAATCCTCCATAGTTCGAAGGGTTATCATGCTCATCTCATCTTGAATGTCATATCTCATACCATTCATGTATCTCGAAACATTTTCATCATCACTTTCTCGATGACCTGCTCTAATGTTTATCTTATAGAATTCCTCAGTGTATTCTTTTACTGAACTCAACTTCTGTCACAAATTTTGCATCCTACGAAACAAAGTAATTTGATAATCCTTGGGTATGAAATTGGCTTTCATCTTCGCAACCATTCTATCCCAACTTTTGATTTGTTGCTTGCCTTTGCAACGTCTGTCAACCTACAGTTCATCCCACCATAATGTTGCATGCCCTTTAAGTCTAGTAACAACAGGTTTGACTTTCTTGTCTTCCTCAACATCCTCATAGTCAAAATATTTATCCAGAGCTCTAATCCAGTCTAGAATCTCTTCAACGTCCAGGTTCCCCTCATACATGAGAATGTCCATTTTTTCCCTGGAACCTATCTTTGCAACAGCCCTGAATAGGCATTCATCTGCTACATCTTTGGCTGCAACTTCTTCTCCCTCATTTCCAACTTCATTTTCACTTTCATCCTCGCTAATATCCACAGAATTGACTGTGCACCTCTGTGTTGTCTCCATGGCATGAAGCCTAGCACGTAGTTCGCGCATTTCCCTTTCCACTGCTGGATCAGGCAATGGTCTGTCTCTTCTTCTCGACGGCATGGCTAAGAAATATTCTTCCTTCCTCTGCTACAAAAAGAAAATAACTTTTTTGTGCTCTGATACCACAACTGACGCAGACCCCCAACCCTCAGGTCAGAGTCCGCACAGGATCTTTCAATTTCGACACCTTAGAGTCTGACAGCCTCTTCAATTTCCTCTTCGGGAAATTTATTCACACACCGAATTGAGTGTATGTCAAAGGTCCTTCTGAGTTATGCTCACGTGATATTTGCACTGGCATGAACTCCATGATCAGCACCCAACTAACATTGAGACTTTCCCCTTTTCCTTTTAGGATACCAGATTTCACGATTTTGTCAATATTGTTGTTGAACACCTTACCTCTTCGACCTCCAAAACCTGAAATACCAAAATGTTGCTATCTCACTTCCAAGGGAATCAATGGTTGTGGATATCTCCTTGATCCGACAGCTGGCGCGATTTCACGTACCGGGAATTCGTGATGCTTGATCTTGAACTATTTACCTCCTATATCTTCTGGACCCTGAATTCTGAAGTTCTGAAATTCCGAAATTGTCACTCTTCACCTTTATACACAAAACTCTTTTCGCATTTCAGGGATTTCATCAACCAAAGGTTTCGTCCACACTTCGGACTTATGACCCCCGAAATGTCGAAATGATCTCGACGGTCCAATGATTGAAATCAATGGTCCACATTGAATCTTGCCTTTCGAAGGTGGGTTTGTCCAATGCTTAAATTCCCCGCAACCTTCCTGGATCCTACGATCCTCTCTATTTTGGGAGTTCTCTTCAAATAATTCTTACTATTCAGTTTCCTCCTCAAGAACCTCTGGCTCAAAATCGACTCTGTGATCCTTCTCTAGGGCATGACTTCTGCACAATGACTTGAGCTTCCTACTTTCTCTTGAATGATTCAAGTCCCTAACCCTTCTGAGCTTTCTTTGCAAACTCAGGTCTTCAAGGAGACTCCTGCACGCACTCCTTGCAGAAATCCTTCAAATACTTTAGTGTACTTGAACTCCTGACTCTGTGCACTTTCTCTGCAACAGTAGTCCTTCAATCTCTCAACCTTAGTTGATAAATTCTAAGGTCTCTACCAGCCTACACACACCTTACATGGCTTCTGTGCTTGTCTTGCACTTCTACTAAAATGAGAACAACGGTATCCCTCCTGAGCTTCCAGAGATGAACTCTGAACCTTCGTCAACGCACTCCTTGCAGACATTTCACTACACTCTTTGAAGGAACTCTCACTCAGGAAGAGAAACAATCAAAACTCATTCTCTTTCTCTCTCATAATTTAAACATTCAACGTGAAAACATACATTCACACACAGTATAATAAAAAATGCATGACAAAGAGAGTAATAAACTGTAAGCAGACCACTCAACATGTATATAAAGAAAACATCATAACACCATGAGTCTGAATCAAAGCTTCATATACTAATTCAAGATTTTGTACATGGGTTCTCCTCTACAACTCTTCTGCTATAGCTCTCTTCTTCTCTATGCTAAATGTGCTTAATTGATCTAATTTTGATTGATACAATGATACAAAGATGAGGGTGTCTATAGTCATTTTCCCTCCTGTTCCTAAAACTGTCTAATCTGGAATTTAAATCTACCTAATTTCATTAACTGGGCATAAATGCCTTTTACAATGACAGATGAGAGCAAATTTCTCATGATCTGTTTACATCCTCCAAGATATAAATGCAAGGTACACCTTCTAGCTATTACATTAATATTTCAAAAACATTCCAAAACGCGAAAAATGTGTGTTACACTTTCCATCTGTCTTCCACCTCTGCGCTCACTTGCTGCTAGCGATTCTCCTGCATCACCTCCACCCCAAGAACCCCTGAGCATAGATATGTGACTAAGTATAGAACCAAAAATGGATAATATAGGGGAAGAAGAAAAGGGGAAAATGGGTAAGTATAGAAGAGGAAAAAGAAAGGCAGAAAATAACTTTATGCCTCACACAACAACACTTAGTCTGATAATAATCAAGCAATAAAAACACATCAGCTATGGGAAAAACATTCTTAGCCATGAAATATAGTTGGTGTTCAACAGAACCTGGTTCAAGTTAAAAGAGATGTTGTTTATATCTATTTCAACAAGCAATAGACATAATATATGACTTGGAATTCTTGTATGCAACCATATTCTAAAATATGACAAGCTTCAATATATGAAAAAATTGGATAACGTATGCAGATCAGAGTTTTGTAACCATACCTCTCTGTCTTTGGACCTTGTACTATGATGGAGGTTTCACGTCTACTTTTCGATAGTTCTTGTGAACTAAAAAACATGTGGTGTAAACGACATAAGCATATTTACCATGTCATAGTAGAATAAATAATTGCAGATATTTGTTTTGTAAACATAGCAATAGCGTAATATATGAATCCTTACCTTCAGGATTGTCATTGTGTTGATGTTTGTGATGGTTCACTGCTCATGCCCATGTCACTTCTAAAATAGTGGATATGAGCATCTGTATATTTTTCATACTCGATATGGAAGTGCATTAGGCATACACATTGTATTTTCTTTGGCACCACTATAGACATACCTTTTGGAAGATTGTAATCCAACTCTCTCAGTTGTGGCACATAAGGCTACATCCTTGTGTTCAATTAGTCTGTTCTTTTTTCAATGTAGCAATACAGAGAATACAAAGGACGTGAAGGAAATCTTATATGTAGGAACACGTGAAAAAACGATGGAGTACAAATTTATTTATTTAGAGGTAGCGGCAAAGAAAATACAATTGACATGAAGATAAGTTAATATATAGGAATATATCCAATATCTAAGGAAAAAAAGAAAAAGAGTTACAAACCAGTGGAATAAATATAGACAGAGTAAATGAAAAACAACTGGATATGGAATACAGGTAGAAGTATGCAATTTTGTATGTATTCTTCTACATTTTTCATTAAGAGTTATTTTCCTTGTCCAGTATTCATGTTTGTTTCAATGAAGGAAAGTAAAAAACACAATGAACATGAACGTAAGTTGATATGTAAGGAAAAAACAAGGAATATGTACATACAGTAAATAAGCTAGAATAAAAGGAATAGAGTAACATATAGTGTTAGAAGAATGTACCGGTTTTTTTTTCTTCATCCATATATGTGTATATATAAAACAATTGTGTAAACAAATTTTGTGTCCAAAATCAATTACAAACCAGGAAAAACTAAGAAGTTGGATAACTTGGTTTTGTGCAACAAGCTAGACAGATATGCTTTGAGACATAGAAATATGATTTTGCAATATGTTTGATGTATATTTCAGAATTCAAGTGGAATACCAATTGTATCATGATCAAACTAGTATGTTTCTAAGATAAAGATGATGTATTGAGAAATGGGCACATTCGACAATAGATGGTCAGTAAGTGCTTTTGTACATGGTTTATCTTATCCTAAAGAAACAGAGACTATATCTGTACATGTAGTTTTCCAATTCTTTTGTTCAGACATTATTTTGTAGCATGTCAATATTGAAGTTTCCTACAATGACAATGGTTTTGTTCAGATGAAAATTCTCTAATGCATTGAAAAGAACATTTAGTATGTTGGAGACTGTTGCATGCAGAGCAACATAGAGATTCGGTATTGCAATTTCTAATCCATGGAAAATTACTTTTGCGAGCACCATCTCAACATTGTTTTCTTCAAAATGCATATGCTCAAAAATTGATACATGTTTTTTCACTAATATCATCACCCCATGTGTAATGTAACTTGATATGAAATTGTGATTTGGAAATTGCTTGTTTTGCATGCATAACGTCATGTATGTTTCCTGCAAGCGTAAATTTTTGGATTGCCTTGTGTCATAGTCATTGAGTATATCATCCATATATGCATGTAGGTTGCGTGTGTTAACTGAGATAATTGATACAGATGAGTTTGTTTGTATGGATTGGTAATCGTACTGTAGATGCCACTTTGAACTATCCCTAAGGCGTTGCATCTCAATATCAACTTTGTGTTTGACTTTGAAGTTATATTTTGTAAGATATCTTAGTAAATACAAGGATTCTATACTTCTAACACGAAACAATGTTGTGTATACAAGTCCATGTATTTGAACTCCAACAGGGTCAAATGAGACACTATCAAGTTTTATTCCTTGCGATCTGTGGATTGTACGTGCACATGCAAGTTTAATTGGAAACTATTTTTGAATGTTCAGTTGACCTATCTTTGCCGATGTCAATACTGGTTTTGATATTCATAAGATAGGTATTCAATCACGTGCAGTGTTTGAATTATATAGATAGGCCAACTTGTTTCCTTGTCAATGGCATATATGCAACTCATGGATCTTAATCCAAAGGACATCAAATTTTTTAGTTTTGGTATAAGATTTGAGTATTCCATCTGCACCATTTACCAATATATCCTGTGAATCATAGTTGCAAGCATATATTTCAAATAGCATGTCTAATTTTAGGACAAGTTGCGAAGGCAAAGTGGTTGTATGTTCATGACATGGTACATTTCCATGGTTGTCTTCTTCTAGGTCAATTGAATTGATGATGATATTATCGTTAGGTATCAACGATAGCATGTACATGTTATGCATTGCAACATCCCTATTTGTGTAGAAAAAGTGATGGAAGGTTGGGTATGTTGGTGTAGGTCGCATTCACCTTGAATTGACATATGTTAAGTCATCATGTGTTTGGATGTTTGTCGACATTCTATTCCTAATTGCAATAAATTTTTCATCTGTATGTCTCATTGTAGTATGTAATTCAAAGAATTTTATATTTTCTTTCCAAAATTCATGCATCATTATTTTCACATTGACCGTAGGTTTTTCAAATATCAAAGAATCTTGGATGGGTTGCGCCTAGTAAAGATCCCCACAGAATATCATGTCAATGTTCCCAAAGTATTTGGTGTGCACAGGTTTTATGTTTCTCAGTCGGTTGTCAATGGAATACAAGAAGCATCTTCCAATAAAAGATTCCTCATCTATGAAGACAAGTTGTAGTTCATCATAAGGCTTAGACAATGTATCTAACATTTCCTTGCTGAGTGGAAGAAACTGTGACTTGTTAAAAGGCATCAAAAATCTAGAGTGGACTGTTGTTCCACCTACATTATATGCATCTTTTCCTGTGTATGCAACTATTAGGCCCTTTGGTTTCATAGCTATGCATTCGGAATAGTGATTTCACTGTGAATGTATTTCCTGTTCCCACCCCACCTATAAGAAACAAGTGCACAAGAGTGTGCATGTTCAAGCATTTTTTAATTGCAATTTCCTTTAGAATTGCCTGCTGCTCTCGATTCAACATATGTCTGACTCTGTAGTATTCATTATTTTCAATAAGGAAAGGATGTTTTGTGAATTGAAATCCAATATTGATACGTTTTTCAATGTCGACTGCTCGAGGATGAGGAAAATCTACTTGTAGGTAATAGGACTCATAGAGAGTTCTAATTGTTTTACAGTTTGTGAATGTCTCATCAACATTGCCAGGGTTTCGTAGTTCATGAACTGTACTTTCTAAATCACCCCTTCTTGGACTAACATTGTATGTAAATATAGATTCATTGGTTTGTATTGTAGTCTCATAAGAAATATATGCAACGTCCCATGTAGGGAAGTTATGTTTTAATGTGTTTTCATTTTGATCAAACAGAATGTACAACAATAGTTTTCATAGTCAGTATGTTTGTTTTATTTGACAAAGCGTATTATAGATGGTTTTTTTCTTTTTAATATGGGTGCACCATTTTTTTTGTAATGCGATAGAAACTATGCTAAGACAATATTCTTAATAGGATATGGACATTGGAGGTAATAATCAATAATAGAGAGACATAGTATGTCCTCTGGATTATTAGGATCTTGTTCTAGCAAAGATGGTGGTTTAAGCAAAAATGTGTGTTTCTCAAGTGGATATGTGTTTATGAAGACACATTTCCTTGAACTACAATTGAGGGGCAGGGAAAGTGCAATGTGGATTGTTTGTTGAGGAGACATTTGTTGAAGATTAAGTAATGTATTTCCAAGTGTACATATCATTTGCATAACATCAATATGACTTCTTTCATGTTCTTTGCGTATTTTTTTGAATCAACTTGTCATATATTTGTCAACCTTTGTCATATATGACGTAAAATTTGATGTTGTAGAATATAAATGAGGACATACTATGTATCTGTATTTGCATTCCACATAACTGGCATGTCCTTGGAGAAACTATTGTTCCAAATATGGGAAATTTTTCTCTTAAGGAAAATTGTTGGTTGTTTAAGTGTAGATTGTATGGCTTGGATGTACTCATCTTCTATTATATTTAGCTCTGTCAAGAAGTCGTCGAAGCTCATTAATTGATCAAATTCTCATTGTTCTATAAATGCAAAAAAGGATTTATATTTCTCAATGAGAACATTTTCCTCTAAACTAATTGGATCTTGTATGATAATGTCTATGAACTTTGCCAAGTTCTGGATCCAAATGATATGTGTTGCATGTTATGTATTTTTCCACAAACTGCTCAATTTGTGAGTTGTTGTCATTTCCATAGACCGATGCACCCTCTATCCACAATAGTGTGTGGTCATGCTCACTCCCTCTATTTTGGAACTCAATCACAAAAAAGCAGTCCAATATTTTTTTGAAGAACGTTTCATCATGGCACATCAATTGCCTCAAAGAATTTGTTCTATGCCTATTGTAGCGAGTACATGTCACTGGGTACTTTCTTATGAGGTAGTGAATGCCATCATTTTCCAATGTATCAATTTGTTTTTTCCTTTTCCTGTTCTTATACAATGCAGACACTGTAGCCACGAACGGATCCCAGTGATGTTTTGCACTTGTAAATGTGGTGAAAAATGTTGGAGGTCCCAATTGTTGGATCATTTCAAAAATAGTTTTTTTGTTTTGTTGCAAATAGTAAAGTGAGATGCGAATGTTTTTGAAATATATGTATCCAATATCAAATTTTAGGATTTGTTCTAGGTTTTCTTTGTACTTGACATCTTTGGCCAATAAATTTCTTCCTTGTATCTAGCCTTTTCTTATTCACCCCCACATGGAAGAGATAACTTGTTGAATTATTATGCGCATTGTTTTGAAAAACAAAATTGTTATGTGACAGAAGAAGTCATTGCTTGAATGTAGCAGTTCCCATCGAACTAGTTTTTGGTAGTTGAATCATTCTGTAATGTCACTGGGATGTGGATCTCCATAGAACAGAGTTGAGAAGTTGATTTCCTCAACAAATTTGTCTTTGAATGTTCCAAGTGGATGTTTCCCTTCAACAGGTGTAATTTCGACAATCTTATCTTGCAAGTGATGAATTCATTGTGAGTGAGTGAATCCATGCATCAATGTTTTAGTAGGTCTTTCATTATCCAATTCATCGCTTGTATCAAATTCACTAGCAGTTTCAAAATTCTATGTAGAGTTGCCATCCCCTTCTCCAAGAACAATGTTCTAGTTATCATTTATACAGATGTTATGTGCTTTGTACAGGGCCCTGGAACTTAATTATTTTAATGCTTTCATGACAACATGAAAACGCACTTTACCTATCTGGTATGGATTCTTGTATTGAAAATGTCTTTTGAGAGCTAGAACAATTGTCAATGTATCACTAATGAATTGTGGTGAGGCTTTTTGTACAACATCTAGTTGTACACGCACATTAATAATTGATCCTGTTAAGCCCATTTGGGATCATTTATAGCCCCAGGGTCTGATTTGTGCAAATGCAATTTGCAAAGGCACACATCTCTCTTAAATTTATGTAAGTGTACTTAAATCTAGTGGTGATGTATTACATCTTATTTGGTCAGGCATTGCAAAGTGTGGAAGTTTTACATTTTCAAGTGATCGTTTGCATGGAAGACAAATATTTCCACAGGAAAATGTTCTATAATTTAGTGTCAAACCGAGATATTTTTCTTCCAAATCAGGCATGAAAGACTTAATGTTTTTTGTGAAATTCAATTGATCGTAAATACCACATGCAATGGAAGGAGTGTCTTTAATTTGTTTCATATAGATCGGTTTTTCATCTTTATTCCCTAGAAAAGCATGCATAGAAAGTGTTTGTTGGTTTTCATTGCTTGCAATGCATGGTGTTGGCTATAGGCCACATAATGTGATTGTTTCCTCTCAGTCAATACCATGACCATTGTGGAATATATGTATGTATGTGTTTCTCTCACATATCTATTTTTTCAACATGTGGTAGGTTAACTTATGGTTTCGACTGGAAACTAGTTTCACTTGTTGACAAGCCATGTTGGAGGTGGAATCGACATTTCTTACGAGCATTGAATCCTCACCATATCGATGGTGAAAATTGTGATGTTCTTTGTCATTGGACATGTGATTTTTGTGTTCAGCAGAAAGTGTGAAAAGGTGATTGTTTTGTGCACGAACAATTGTTTTTAGGTTGTGAAATCCGAGTTTCTATCTAGAAGGACTCTCACCAATGTATTTTGTTTCTCTCACGTATGACCTTTTTCAAGTTGAGATAAGTTAGTATAAATTTTTTGTTTAAGGTCTATATGACCTCATGACAAATGGGATGAGTTTCATTCTGATTAAACAACATACGATGCTTATGCAGATTCGATGCAGTTTGGGTGGCATGGACAGTGGACCATGAACTTGTAGTATTTCTTATAATACAAATGTATTTTTTTCTCTCACGTATAACCTTTTCAAGTTGTGATAAGTTATTCTACGTTTTTTGTTTAAGCTCTGTATAGCCTCATCACAACTGGGATGAGTTTCATTCTGATTAAATAACATGCGATGCTTATGTAGATTTGATGCGGTTTGGGTGGCATGTTACAGTGGACCTTGAACTGGAAGTATTTCTCATCAAAGGGTGATAATGAATATGTGGAATATCTGTGTTCAACGACATGATGTCAATTGTTTAATCATAGTTTGAATCAATATAGTAGGAATGGATAGTACCATCCGACAGGGCCGACCAGACCTAGATATTTACTCTGAATATGATAGATATCCATTGCAAACATAATATTCCACCCTCTACATTTCCTTTCTCATATGGAATTGCCATGTTTACAAGGTATTGTTTCCAACTTCCAATTATCATCATACTTTCTAGGAGATATGGTAAAAGGTTTTGATGCAAGCATTTAAAATCCTATTGGTTTCTACCTATAATTGCATTGCAACAGGACTATACAATGTAAATTTGTAGCGAGTGCACATCGAACTCTGTTGCTACCAAATAATAAATTTCATTGAACATATAATCTCCACAAATAGATGCAATAGTTGTCGCTATGTACAATCCATGGGAGTGTATATGATGCATAATTCATTTCCAATGTGATTGAAGGTATTTTCAAATAAGGAACAAGTAAATATTAGGTCCTCCAAGATTTCATATGGATAATTTTCTATAGAGTAGTGGTTCATAATGACCACTGACAGGATTGACATCATGGAACAAGATGCAATATGGATCCCTAGATGTAGTTTTATTGAATAGTAGATATCTTGTTTTTCTTGTCAATGACCATATTCCGATTAATATATTTAGCCACTTGGACAACCACCATATAAAAAATGTATCTCCCCAAAGTCCCCTCTCACGTGCAGGCAGAGTTGCAGATGCAGACAAATGCATATTGTAAAAATATGTAGTGACATCATGTATTCCATGCAACTGGAAAATAAAATCATGTGCCAATTCATATTGATACAACTCCTATGCCTCAAAATAGCCATTTTCTAAACATCCCAAGAAATAATCTATCATTCCATTGCGCAGGTCGGTCGAGGAATAACAGAAATGCATTAGAACTTGAAATTAATCGAATAGGAATTCTCCCACAGTATACGAGAATGCATCCAATCTAAAATTCCCATTGCTATTCAATACCTGATCAATGTTGTCATGTACAGTGGATTCTATATCTATTTCATAACACTCAACATCTATTACTTGCCTCATCTCTTAAGTTGTGATTTTCAAGATGTTTCTTAGCTATATTCAGATAATATGCAAATAGGGAAAAAAAGAAAAATGAAAACTATAAGTATGGAACTGCATACCAATTCTGCTATGTATCCTTCAACCTTCTTCCTGTCAAATTCAATCCCCTTAGTCTCTACAGCATATGAAAAACAAAAAAATGTATAGTGAACAGTTAACGAAACATAAGAGAAAACTCAAATGAAATAAAACTATAAATTTGCTTAGCACAAAGACCGAGTATTCAAGGCATATCATTTTTGAACCTATTCAATGCATGCATCCTATAAGCATTTCAATGGCAGAATATGCTTTGTAAGACACAAAGGATAGTATAAAACCAACAGGAAAATGTGGTTTTCAATTTAGAGAATAAAAGCATGCCCTGTCAGAAGGTCCTAGCAGATGCTTGCTCCACAATGACAACTCTGAATTTGTTTTGTAAACCCCTTTGCATTGATATTTTCAAAATAGCTATGGTACGATATCCAGGATGTGGAATTGTTCATATGTGATTGGAAGGGAACAACCTGAAAACAATGCACCAAACGTATGGTTTTCAGGAACAAAAAATATGAGGAGAACATTTTATTTCCTTTTTTATATGTCACTATGGCTACAACAGATGTGGGTTTTGTTTCCATCATCAAAATTCAAAGGGAAACAAGACATTTTGGAAGGGAATGGACTGGGAAAAATGCACCAAACATATGGTTTTCAGGACCAGAAAAAATGAGGAGAAAAATCGATTTTCTTTTTTATATGTCACTATGGCTGAGACAGAGGTGGGTTCTATATCAAACGTTGATGTTCAAGAAAAAGGAAAAGAAAAAAATAGACTAATGTTTCTTTGCTCGTATCATTCACACACAAAGATGTTATGCAAAAGGATTTGACTCAAACATTCCTAGTATTGAAAATTCTTGCTTGCAAGTTGAAAATAGTAAACAACAAATAAGGAATAGGAATGAAACCATGGCACAGAAACTTACCTGTGAATGAGGAATGGCAAAAGCATAGTTCCAAACGATGCAAATTGTAAAAAAAGGTCCAACTACGGATGCAATACCCCAACCTTGCAAAGTTGAAGAAAAAAAGAGCAAGAAGAAAAAACCAAACCAATGAACAAGCACCAAGAGGTCCAACTACAGCTACAGGACATCAACTTTGCAAAGTTAAATGAAACAACAATGAGCATCATCCAATGAACCAATGAGCACCAACCAGTGAACTAGTAATGGTGGTGAAGAACAATATTGCCCGAATTCACTGCAGACAAGACTGTATCCAAAAATCAGAGGAAACTGTATTGTAACACTCCTGTTGAATAAACATTTAAGGTTGTGAGGCCTGTTAGGTAAACACTTGAGTTTGTCATAACTGTTGAAGGGCCTCGCGTTGTGAAAAAATTTAAGAAAGAATGCAGTGTGGTAGGCCTATATACATATGTAATAATGGAAATGCCTCTCTAAGTATGTAATAATAAAGAAAAAATAAAAATAATAATAATAACAAAATTTCGAACAATGGAGACTATGCAAAAAAAATTTACTCAACGGACCAAGTAATATGAAGTCAACTAATAAAAAAATGACTATCCATGCTCAAAAACTTGGATATCTAAACATTTCAATATGAATAGTACAAATTCAAAAAGATCGTAGATGATAAAAATTTTGGATATGCCAACATATAAAACATTGGGAATAGCGAAGCTGGAAATAAGACCTTAAATCTATTATCCAATGAGATCATGACATATAAGGTTTTTTTTATTATATAAAAAATAATGTTTTTAGTTATCTAGTTCGAACAATAGTGATAATGCAAAGATTTGTAGTCAAACGAAAAAATAATATGAAGTCAATGAATTATTGATCACTATAGTCCCTCTACGCCTTCGACGAGGACTAGTAAGATAAAGAAACAACACTATTCAAGTTTTGAAGAAAACATCAAAGGAAAAATTGGATAATCAAAGAACGAGAGAAAGACCAATCTACCTATGTCCAAGAATATTAAACATGAATATGAACTCCAAAACACACAAAATTTCAAATGTAAAAAGGAGAGGAGGCCTATTATGTGCATGTCATGAATTGTATTGTATAAGACAAACTAGTGCCCAAGCCATTGTCATGTTTGAAAGTAGTAGAAACAAAACATGGTGAAAAGGTACATGGATATTTTTGTGATAAGTATATCCTCACCATATTGTTTGGGATGAAGTCAAATGTTTGTATAGTAGGTTGGTCAAGTAGGAAAGGAAGGAAAAGAGTCAAGTAAGTGGAAGGCCAACATCCAAGTAAGTAGAAGGCCAACAATCATAGGAATTTCTATAAAATACATATGTACTCTTGCAAAGATCCTCATTTTAAATTATGATCTATATTCATATGTTGAATAAAGTGATAGTGTTAGCTTATGCTCTCATCCTCTATAAGAGAAGAAAAGATGAAGAATATATAGGAAGGCAACAAGTTTTATGTTATCTCAATTATTGCTTCCAATTAATAATCTACAACAAATTAACAAATATTATCAAGACTTCCTGGTGTTAATTCCCAATATCATTTCATGAGATAATTGAAATAAGTGTGGGAATAAAACAGAGGGGAAATGGAAATAATTCACCTGGATTAGCATTGTTGTAGGTGTTGAATCTTCTTGGAAAGAAAATCAGAGTTGTGACATACTAACAAAAGGGTGATCCACCTCATAAATGAACCTCCATGCGCATTTGAATTCGCATTCAAAATATATTTTCACCAATATTTAATACAAGTTAATAGAAATACCAATAGATATAGAACATATAATGATATAAAAATATGCACTGAATGGAGACCCACGAACCCTAAAAAAGTTATGATAAATCCCTTTTTATATCTATTTTGGAACCTCCCTTGAGGTTATAGGGTTGAATTTCCAAAAGTTGGAGGACTAAGCCTTTGAAGATGACCTAGGATGAGACAAAAAACTTGCAAGGTTGGTCCAAATTAACAAAAAGAGATATGTGTTGAGGTGTTTGAGAAGGCACATACAAGTAGTGCAAGATCTTGGTAGGTGAATTAAGAATCTATATAAAACTTTGAAATGAATCCAAGTATGCATCTTTAATATATGTTAAACAATAGAGATTAAAAATTTTAATACTTTAAAAATTCAACATACTTTACAAACATTGATTGAATGTTATAAATAGGCAAGGGAACAATCTCAATCACCTAGATTGTATAAAAAAACAAAATTAAAGGAAGGAGTATGAATGGAAAAAAAAACAATAGAAATATTGTAGGGAAAACAATAATATAGTGAGAACCGGATTATATTAATAAATGAAATAGGAATATATTGTGAAATGAAAAGAAATGCAAAATATCTAGAATGGTGGTATCTTCTCTTTGAATGTATATGTGTTGACAATGGTCATTCAAATTAAGACATTAGAAGAGGATGAAAAATGTATTTTAATATAAAGTACCAAACCTGAAATATCTAAAATCCTAACCCTAGGAAATGAAGAACCAAAAGTATTTCAGGGCTCGAGGTGTTTAGTTGATACATCAACTTCCTAGGGGTAAACATTTTGCATACAATATATGTTTGGGGTGAAAAATAGGTTCTCCCAATAATTTAACCAAGAAGTGAAATTTTTGGTAGGAATAGGCATGCCATGGAAACCCCGGGACCATGAATGGAAAAAAAACATCGTTTAAGGCCTCAAAATGCCCCTAGAAGTTTAGGACTTGAAAAAATGTAGATAAAAAAGCTACCAAGATGGAGAATTGTCTTGAGTCAATGGAAGAGGTGGATGGCCACCAATGTACCCCTAGATTATTCCTCCCCCATTAAGAATAAATAGTCCCCATTACATCAAGTTCCCTCATTAGATGGAAAACAATCTGTTGAATTTGACTCCTAGTGAGCCACTTTCCTTGGTGAATAATATATCCATATTTGACAACCCAATAGATTTGCATGTCTATTGATGAGCTCCCTTCATCTTAGCTTCAATGATTAAATGAAATGAGTATTGAGTTTTTTATACAAAAAATGCTCAACGACCTCTGAGGTATCCAAAAGGGGTGGAAAATGTGGTCGAGGCAACTCTAGATTAAATATTGGGTGCAAGCCATGAAAAGAAGAAACACACAATTCATAATAATTCTCACACACAAAATTCATGATGGGGAAAGTTCCATATCTGAGTGGTCTAATATTCCTATGGTTTCCTATGAGGTGTTATTTCCATAAAAGAAACCAAACCTTATCACCAACTTGAAATGTGTGTGAAACCTAATTCTCGCCATGTCGTATTGAAATTTTGTAGGATATGATGAACTTGTTGTTGGATGTGATAGGTCCATTCAACAAATTTTTTTTCTCTATGTTCCTGTCTAATGACAGGAAGAATCTATTTTTGAAAATGCAATGGGTAGAGCTACATCAATGGGGGATAATGGATGGAAGCCCAAGCACACTTAAAAAGGGTAATGGAAAATACATATATGGAGGGATATGTTGTAGATATGTTGAACATCTGGAAGGCTCTCATTGCATGTGGGTTGATGCTTCAAGTTGTACATGCAGAGGATATTCACAATCATCCTATTCACCACTTTTTTTTCCCATCTATTTGGGGGTGGAAAGTAGTGAATTTGGTCAGCTTGGTGTCCATTAGAGACCATAGGTTGGACCATAAGCTACTAAGGAACCTACTATCAATATTTGAAATAATGGTTTGTGGTATCCCAAATGAATCCATACAGTCTCAAAGAAAAGTTTATTAAAGGATTCAATTGTGATACTCTTCTTACAGGGTGCCAAAATGAACATCTTAGAGAAGTAATCGAGAACCTAACAGAAACAATCATTACCATTCTTGGTCGAGGGAAAAATTTACCCGTGATATGATATAATTGTTTATGTCATGTTAGATTTTCCAGTAGAAACAATTATAAATTATTGCTACTATATTATCCACATTGAAGTTGTAACACCCATACATGATGTTAAACTATTAATCTTCCATTAAACATACACAATAAAAAATTTTCTTTAACATAATTTCATTTCATTTTCATTTACACAATTATTCTACATTTGCTCAATGATAAATCTAATAACATGATGAAATAAGTAGTAGGCTAACTTTAAGATTTAATAACTTAAAACATAAGTATACTCAAAACATCAATAACAAAATATCACTAAAAAATACCTCCTCCTTAGCTTGTTGAAGCTCACCGGTTGTACTGTAGTCCTGGGCGCTTCCAAGTACTCTTTTCCCTCTTGCCCAGAGTGAAACAACGGAATCCTCCCTGCCAACTAGGAGCCTAGCCAGCTTCCTAGCTCCAAGAAACCTTTCGGTTTCTTGGCCCTCCGTTCCCGTGACCCCAAGAACAACAAAGCACAAATGCTCAAAGGAAACTATCACAAGAATCATCTCTTCCAAAAATGTCACAACCTCTCATCATGCTCCAACCTCCCCCTCCTCTCTAC
>JZKD02S2021076.1:476386-487727 GCA_000966675.3 Picea glauca
TAGAGGTACACATCTCAATGTCTAACTGACTCCAAACAAATGCTTAACTTTGAATTTTTAAGATTAGTAAACAACAATGTTCTAACTACCTAAGGTCAAAATATGGGGCATTACAGAAGTGCCCTACCACGCAACTACAATGTGCCTCCCAAATTACCTTGTCACACTCACTTGAAGGAACACAAATATTTTATAGATAACATAAAAGTGCATCATAGAGGTGAAATTATAAAAAATGTTTACATGGTCCTAGTGTTTAGTATGTAGTAGAAACGTTAGGATCATTGCAATGTAATTGGGGCCATCTTGAGGTCGTGTGACTATAACAATTAAGAACAATGGTTAGAGCCACAACCAAGGGTTGGTTGAGGCAATCTGCAATGTTATTTTTGCTACTCTTATTGTAATTAATATTCAAATGGAATTGTTGCAAGTACATGGACCATTTATTATGGAAGTAATTATGTAAATTTCCTTGTGTCTAAATAAATCACAAATAATTGTGATCAGTGTGGATGATCATTTCCTTTCCTAGAATGTAATTCTTCCACTCTCATCATTCCTGCAAAATGTATTACATATCCTTCTCATAGGTGGGATAACTTTGAATAATAAAATTTAGTGTCTCATTGTTATATGACATTGGGTGTTCATGCTAAGTAAAATTAACTCATAACATATTCAACGGATTCTATCTCAATATCGAATAGATGTTGCAAGTCTAGCAGAGTGAGGATTGGTGCCTAGGATATGTGGTGTTTCATATCCTTGAATGATTTCAAATGTGACTCAGATCAGGAAAATTTGTCTTTATCTCCACCCTTTGTCACTTGTACTAAGGGCCAAGAAATATGAGAAAACCCTAACATGAAGCTACAATAGAATTTGTAAAGGACCAACAAGCTATGGGGCTCTATTAGAGTCATCGAGGTTGGCCAATAGAAAATGACTTCGATCTTGTTTGGGTCCACTTGCACCCCATGTTCATCCATGATATATCCTAGATACCAAATTCTCGACATGTGAAATGATCATTTTATTAGCTTGTCGTATAACTTGTGCTATCATTGAGTGCCCAATATTTATTAAATGTGATACAAACGTTTTGTCTAATTTATACTAAAGATGAGGATGTCATCCAAATATATGACCAAAAAAGAGTTTGTGAATGTCTTCAAGGTATCATCCATCATCCTCGTGAATGTTGCTAGAGAATTAGTCAAGCCAAAAGGTATGAATAACAACTCAAAAATACCTTCTTTAGAATTGAAGGAACTCTTCCATACATTAGTTTGTTCAATATGGACTTGGTGGTAGATTGAATTTAGATCAATCTTATTAAATAACTTGTCACTCTTACACTAATCAAGAATATCAACGATATAGGGATCAAGTATTGGTTCTTAACAATGATCTTGTTTAGGAATCTATAATAAATAAATAAATTCCATCCCCCATCCTTGTTATACACGAATACAATTAGGCTCCCACAAGGTGAGGATGTTCGTCGATTGTGGCCCTTTTGGATGAAATCATGATTTTGACATGTTATTTACTCATTCTCAATAAAGGAGAATTTGTGTATCGGGCCATTAAGTAAAGGGGCACCGGGTATCAATTCAAATGAATGTTTAAACTATCAGTGCAAAGGCACTAGAGTACATGCACAACATTCCACTTTTCAAGGGACATCCATTTCTTCCCATTCCTAAAATTTAGGGAGTTTCTTATTTTTACTAGTGCCATTTACAACAAGTCTAAAAATATTGCATTGACTAGGAAACTAATGTGCATTGTATGTGGATAACTTATCCCCTTAGGAAGTTCACATTTCCTTTATTATTAATGGAGTCAAAATTATCATTTACTACTTAGTGACTCATGGTATTGACCCATGGTATTGATTAGTTAAGAATTGATTAAATCTAAATAGTGCATGGAGAAAGAACTTGAAGATCATGTGAATTTATCCGCAAGATTCTATATATTTTTTAATCATGTAAAGCATTAATATATAGGTGAAATTTGAATTGTTCATTCAGTAATATTGTTTTTTAAGCATTATTTCATTCTCTCTTCCCTCTTTTTCTTGCAATTTTGCTAGTGTAGTATTTTATCACAATCGGATCTTGTCTTGTGCTTAAAATCCTACATGGTATCAAAGCACTAGAGTGGATTGTGAGGGAAAATAACATTATATTACAGGTTTTTCAAATATCGAATAGATGAAAGAGAATGTAATATCCCTCCACAACAATGATTATTATCTTATTCAATTACTTTGAATGGAAACCCAAGATCATACTTTTTCTAAAGAGTAAGGGGATTTATAGGATAACTATGGGGGAAATAATTGAACCAAATTCCTATATAGAAAAGGAAAAGTACTTCAATAGAATGGATGAGGCCTATGAGATTATATGCTTGTCCATCTCTGAATAGTTTCTCTTCCACGTTGAATCTTTTTCAAGTCCCAATGAAGTATGGACTAAGTTGGATGGATTGTTTGGAAAGAATGAACTGAGAGGACTTCTATTAGAGAAATATATTATATATTTGAGCCACAGAATCTTCAGGACCCTATAAGAATAATTTTCCAAGTTCAATAATTTTCTTCAATGGGCTAAAGCTTGTGGCATTGATAAGAAAGAGAAAAATATTATCCGCTCAAATATTTCAAATATAGGGCTCGAGTATTATGTGTTTATTTATTCTTTCCACACTACAAGGATTTCTATGGGAAAATATTGGAATATTCCCTCTATGGATTACTTCATGGAATCACTAATTCATGAGTAGAATAAGCTCATTCATATGGGGGCTTATAGGGGATCCAATTCCCATGCTCTTGCAGAAAAGGATGATATAAATAAGGACAAGAAAAATAAAGGGATCTTTATAACATAGATGAAGAAAGCATTGAATCCTCTAAGAAGACATTGAACCCCAAGGGAGGAATGTATAAGAAGGCAAGAACAAATTGAAACTAATTTAATAGAGGGCTTCATCCCGATATTTATTGTATGGTGAAGACAATTGATCTTATGGTGAAATTACTTTAGCAACACAACCTTGTTGATTACATATCAGATAGTCTCAAGAACAAAACTAAATAAAATACACCAAAGGATCAAGGAAAGGTTCATGTTTTTACTACTATTTATTCATCATATGACAGTTAGAGATTATGCTCAAGTCCTTCATATCATATGGCTGCATCAAAGCATTATTTTTCTTTCTTGGTACCTTACCTTTGTTGATTAGAGACACAAAACCTATGAAACTATACAGAGAAGGGAGTGTGGACCATGATTATGGAATATTTCATAATGTGTTACATGTCCCAATGTCTCCATGGATATCCTCTCTATTTACCAAATTGCACACTTAGGCACATAAAAGTGAGTTGAGTTCACTCTAGATCCAATGATAATTTTAGAAATGGGAGCTGGTTCTAGGGTTATACTTTGGGAGGTGGATCAAAATTACACATTGTATATGTTTTATTATCTTGTTCCTAAATCAGATTACATTACTCTTATAACACATGAAAATGAATAATGGTTCTAGGGTTCTACTTGGGGAGGTGGATCAAAATTCCACATTGTATATGTTTTATTATATTATTTCTAAATATGGTTACATTACTCTTATAAAACATGAAAATGAATAAAGTAGAGAAAACTTAAATGTCAAGCTCAAGGAAGGCCCTTTGCATGAACTCCAGGAGGAAGTAGTTACACCTTTTTTTCCTCTTCCAAAGGAAGATCTTCGAGATAATATTTTTGAACATATTTTCAATATGATTTACAAGACCATAAACATCCTATTATGGATATAAGTTTCAATCTAGGAAGGGAACATCATACTTTATTAACAAGTCAACTAATGGGAGAAATTTCCAAGTCACAAAGACCTAGTTATTAATTTTTTGGGACTCCACGAGAACAAATTGTTGTTATAAGAATGCACAATGCTCAATCAGTAGCTAAGGGATTATGAAATGATGATATAGTAAATATCCAAGGAAATATACATGATGGGGTTGTTTATATGAAAAATCATCCTTTTGTATAGTAGACATAGTTTTCATTATATTTTGAGGGGGCATTTCCTTCCAACGTGGTTTTCTCGCTCTACCTCACTTTTGTTTTACCTATTTTATTATACATGATTACCTAACATGGATGGAATTGTTTCTACTCATACATCATGCCTACTCTCAAGTTTTGATTTAGGGAGGGTGTTGGAGTACATGCAGAACATTCCAATTTTCAAGGGACATCCATTTTTAGTCATTCCTAAAATTTAGGGGTTGCCTAGTTTTAACAATTCCATTTACAATAGTCTAAATATATGACATTTAATGGGAAAGTAATATGCATTGTGTTGTTCCTAAGTTTATACTTTAAGGCTCTAAAGTATACTGTCAAGGCATCCAAAAAAAGGTAGAGATAGTTAATCAGTAAAGAGAAAAAGTTTAAAGGAAACTGAGATCATGGTTGATTCCTTAACTGTCTTTGTCTAGCTTCCCATTGTTATTGAATGCTAATATCCCTTTCAATTGCAGCCCATGATATTTAAGTTCTACCCGTGTATTTGTTTCTTGTAAGATGGTATTGAATAGGTTTAACGCAATGCTTTTTTGATCTGATAGACCGGGTTCTATATTTGGTTGTCCGGTAACGGAAACAATCATGAAAGCTGAGGTTTTTTTTTTGTAAATGAAGAATATTTTCGAGGGTCGCAAATTTATGGTTCAAAATTATAAAAATAGAACTTCCAAATTATGAATTAATAGTATAACAGAAATAAAGGCCTTTTCTAGTATCTGATTCAAATTTTAAAGGAGACAGTGGATGGAATGAAGAAAAAGGAAACATGTAGTTGTATAACAAAAATGAGGCATCAATTTAAGAAGAATCTCATTTTAAGTTAATACAAGAAAACGGATCATAACTTTGCAGAAGCATACAATTTCAAAGTCCTAAAACGTTCATAGGTCTTATATCCACTGAAAGATGATACAGAGGAAAAACTGCAAACAATTAGATAATCTGATTGTTTTAATTACTATCATAGACATTACCACATGAAACACTTCAAACGAAAGTATGGAAATAAAAAATAGAATGATAGAGAAACACATAACTCATGCTTGACTAGATCTGGAATATTCAATCTATATTGTATTAATTCAGGAAAAATGAAGTTATCTCTTTACAATCCCTCCAGAAAAAATCCTTTTCTTAGTCTTGAAAAATTACATTTATACAAAACCACCAATTTTAGGACGGTTGGTGAGTTCATAATTCTTAGAGACTAACTATTTGTTAAAAAGTATATCCAAAACCGTTTTCATGATCTTCTTCATTTTTCCATTTTATGGGAAGTAAATCCCTTCCAAATAATACTTTTACTTTGCCGATGACTCTCCTTCTTTTGATTCGATACATTTAATACATTTCTCCAAGAACTGTGTAAAATTTATGGGGGGTTTTGGAAAATCTCTTGCCTCGAATAGATAAAACTTTCTCTGAATCATAGAAAGGTTGTCATCCACTCCTTTATCTATAAACTTTATTGACTGCACCTTTAAGTTTGGCTCAAATAACAACCTGTCCACTAGGGTGACATTGATTTTTCTTAGTTGGGAAATTTTCGTTTGGATTTCACTCAAATTTTCCCTAAAATTTAATTGATGTCTTACAATATTGATCTATCCCAAAAGTACTGTACACTGGCCTTTTCTAATATTTAATGACCCTTTGTCTAGAAAATAAAAAACTTCTTCACAGTCATATCTAATTTCTTTGGTTATTCTTTTGCTTTTAGTTATGTTGGTTTCCCATAGTTTGAGCATGATGTCGCCTCTGATTTGCTCTGTGGTTGATACTTTCATAGTTTTGGAAACCTCTTCACCTATCGAATATATAATTTCCTTTTGGAGAGTAATCCTCACTGCTTTGGCTTCTTTTTCTCTTAGGATGATATTTTCAAGGGCATTATCTACTTCTTGAAAGTAATTCTAAATAATTTCTATCTTGGAAATCAATTTCTGCTGTTCAATTTATATTTTTGAATGCACTTCCAATGACTGGGCCTGGAAATATTTTAAGTCTATAATCTGATCTTCCATTGATATTAATCTACCCTACATCTATTCTGCGTGCTCCTTTTGCTGAGTGATCTGCAGCTGATTTGTTTGTATTTCTTGGCTCATTTCATCCAAACTCTTTTTGAGCGATTGAACCTCTAACCTTTCGATAGCCCTTGTCTGCTCCAAACGTTTACTCATTTCTTCTCTAATGCTTTCCTAAGCATTCTTTAATTTCTCTCGCAATTGTGCTATGATTTTATCACTCTTCTTTATCCTTGTTATGATTTTTCCCACGGTAAAAAAGTTTGTTGTTGCCATGGCTTCCATGGAACCTGCTACCTCTGTAGCGAAATCTTCTTCCTCCAAATTTTGTCCGTCTATCAGGACTTTATTTTTTTTAACCATGTTCCCCTCCCTCTTATGCATCTCCTGTTTCAGGACGACCTTCCTTTTTCTACTGAAAAAATAATCAGAAGGAGGAATCTCATCTATGGGAATGGAGGTAAGGTCATCAACAAAAAGATCTCCCATCTATGGCAGTACAAAAGTGTACTGTAAGGGAGTTAAGGAGGCTATGGGACTCCCTAGCTCCATAGATCCTTTCCCTCCTGCCGCCTTAGGCGTGTTGACATCAACCTTTGGTGATGAAGTGGGAGTAGGCTTACCAGAATTGGGAGGTCTCCTTGACCTTTTCTCTTCTTTGGTCTTTTTGCTTGGTGGAGGCCTTTCTACATCCTGTAGGGCCTTTTCGAGATTTCCCTTCTTTTGTGCTTCCTAGTCGAAACCTGGTGGAATGCTTTCTTGCTCGAAACCTGGTGGAATGCTTTCTTGCTCCTGGGGGAGGATAATTTCTTCCCCTTGAAGTACTTGGGGCAGACCACTTCGTCGATGCTTCTAAAAGGTCCGAAAGATGACTTGTAGGTCAGATGACAGTGTCTGTACTCTTTCCAACACTTCTTTATAAGATTTGGTCCCTTTGAACACATCATCCCAAGGGGACTCCTCATGTTCATAGGCCTTCATATTGCAATGTATCAAGTGTTTATTCACTAATTTATAAGGGTCATGCCTTTTGTACTCAATATTTACCAGTTTCATTTCTTCGAGTGCTTCTGCTTCCACCCTAGAATGTCCCAAATTTAGTAATGAAAATTTATCGATGTGCACAGGGAAGATTGGCCAAGACTTCTTTTGAGTTGCCTTTAGCTCTATTCCAATACCTCCTTTTACTATTTGGTGTGCCACATCCCTACACACTAGTCTATCCGAAAGGAATTTTGGAAGCGCGTGAGGGGGGATTGAGCACCCATAAATCCTAATGTAGGAGAAGATTTATTCAATGAATCGGTCTTCTATTTTCTTGAGTTTATTTGAAACTGCATAAGAAATGCGAGGAGGGTCACAGCCAAAAAACATTTTATGCATGGGTATCACCACGAAAATGGAAAATTTCGTAAAACAATTTTTTTGCATTTTCTTCCCACAGCTCAGAGTGATATTCGTGAATGGGTTCAGGGCAGGTTATGTTCCAACTCAAATTCATCAGGGTAAATGGATTCATAAAACAAATTGCATCCATGAGGTACGCTGACATGTAGAAGGCCACTGGTTGACCTCGGGCTCTTGTAGCTCTGTAATCCAAAATCTCTTTGGCTATATTATCAGATAAAATCTTGTCCCAGTTGAAACTATAACCTTCTGATGCTTCTTCTAAAAAGGGCACCCATTCTGCAGGGAAATGATAGGGATTCTTTTTGCCGAAGAGCCTACACAGCATCATGGCTACATAAACCATGTACTAATTCAAAGAGGCTATGGCATAAATTCCATGGGTATCGACCCTAAATTTTGATGGACATCTCCACCAACCTTTGATTAAATCAGGGTAAGTTTGGTCTTCCTCAGTACATTCCTTTCTTTGGAATTCAACTATAAATTCGGCACTGTAAATGAAATTAGGATTGGGTGAGAGTTTGTACATAACCAGAATATGTTCAATTATGAATGAGCCGATAATGTCTCCTTGATCATTTAAAATGATTCTCGTTGTAATATAAACCTTGTCCAAAGCCCAACTGACCATGTCATTGTAAGACATGATTCGTGGGCATGTTGCAATTTTGTGAAGCTCTGATTCTGCCATGTCCCAAAGGTGATTCTCAGAATCGCTAGGGGAATTTTTCATCTCGCAGTCCAGATTTTCATAAATCTGTCTCCATGATTTAATTGAGTCGATAGCATGTGGTGTGGTGTCTGATATGACATCTCCCTCTGGACTGGAAATCTCAATTGTATCTTCACTCTTCTTGGGTCCCTTCTTTGGTGCCATGAATCTGTATTGGAAAGAAAACCTGTCATAGAAGATAGGTGTGAATTCTTGACTATAATATCCTATTTCTGATAGAAAAAGCGAGAATAAGTTTCAAAACACAGACCTCTAGTTTTCTTTTAACTCATTTTATGGTGAAAGTATTGACGAAGCTGTCAAGAATTTAATATATTTAATGCAGATAATATCTCTGATATGCGCATTTGTGTCGCAGAAATCATGATCTATTCGTTATTAATGTGGCCATATTTTGGCAATTCTAAAATCAACATTCAAAAAAATTCTTTTGACGAAGGCCGAAAAGAAGGTACTTAAGAAGTTTAACTACCATTTAATGTATTTTTAAAATGAATTTAGTTCTCTTTATAATTCGGTATTGAGTCATGATTTTGTGCTTCGAGGTTTTGAAGATCCTTCCATATTGAGTCGGGACATCACATTTTGAGGTTTCAGGGATCGTTGCTACATGAGGTATGTCACCACTAAACCCCAAATCCTGAAATCATGATGAGATTAGATTTAAGCCTTAACTTCCGTATTGAGTCGGGACTTCACATTTTGGGGTTTTGGGGATCGTTGCTACATGAGGTATGTCACCACTAAACTCTGAATCCCGAAATCACAGTGAGATTAGTTTTAAATTAATTAAGTAGGATTAAGACTGAATTTCACTTTTTTCGGGAAATCGGGAATCAAGATTTTGCGATTCAAAATGTATTGAAGAGATATTGTTCTGATTAAACCCCGAATCTCGAAAGGTTAAAAAGATGGTTAATTAACTCCTTTAGGACTTTAAATTATCGTGATTTAAATTACTTTACAGACGTGCGTCTAGACTTTAATAACATTTGAGCTTCTTGTCTTTAGTTATAATGAAGAAATTAAAACTTTTGGGACTTCGGTACCGGTCTTTTGGACTGATAGTGAGCATTATACCTTATGAAAAACCGAATCCTGAAAGAGAAAAAAATTAGTTTTAAAGGTGAAAATTTTCAAACCTAGCTTCAACACATTGGACATGGATAAATTATACCCCTGAGAGATGTTCATTTTATTTATTATTAATGGATTCAAACATATCATTTACCACTTAGATAATTGTGGTATTGAACCATTTTAGTGATTAGTTAAGAATTGACTAAATCTAACTAGTGCATGCACAAAGAACCCCAATCTTATGATGATTTCTCCCTGGATAATATATATATATATATATATATATATATTAGTCATGTATAGAATTAATATACAAGTGAAATTTGATTTCTTCCTTTAGTAATATTGTCTTTTTAAGTGTTATTTCATTCTCTCTTCTCTTTTTCTTGGAATTTTGATAATGTAGTTTTTTCTCGTAACTAGATATTTTCTTGTACTTAAAATCATATAGGCACACCCATAAGTGAAGTGAATATATCTGTGTATTTCTCTAAAATATTTTCACTTACTTATACTATGTAGAGAGGCCCTATGCTGAGGCAGTGGTGTTCACTCCATTCAAATTCTAACCAAACCATGAAGAGGACAATTTTTTGGTTTGAAAGATTACCTTTTGGAATTTATTTTCTTAGATCAAGAAAACTGTAGTAATCAGGACTACATGTAGTACCTTGTACAGATTTCCTCCGAAAGTAAAATTGAAACTATGAGGCTTAGTCTCATAAATATCACATTGTTTCCACATATAGGGTTTTCCTAAAATAACATTACAAAATTCAATTGGGGAAACATCACACAATACCTCATCTTTGAAGGTATTAATTCCATAGGATAGGAAATATTTCTATATGACACAGAGGTCTTGTCGCTAGCTCGATAACCTGATGGTGTATGGTTCGGGTTGCAGTGTTGTCAACAACTTTAATTTCTTGTAGATCTGGCATCCCAAAGTAAAAATGAAAATATGAGGCTTAGAATCATAAATACCACGATGTTTCTACATATAGGGTTGTCCTAAAATAACATAAAAAAATTCAAGTGGGGAAACATAACAAAATATCTCACCTTCAAAGGAATTAATTCTATAGGGTAGGAAACATTTCTATATGATAGAGAGGTCTTGTTTCTAGCTCGATAACCTGATGGTGTATGGTTGGGGGTGCAGTGTTGTCAACAACTTTAATATCTTCACGACATCAGTTAATATCAGGTTATTTTGGATACCAATTTCAACAACAAAATTCAGTGGGGTCCCCTTCATCCACATCTATGAATGGAAGAGGTGCTCCCCCTCCTCATGCTCCTTTGAATCTTTCAATTGGATATTTTCATTTTTAATTGTAGCACTAGGTTTTGCATCGATGATATTATTTCCCTTATTCTTCTCTGAATCAAATTCTAAGATAATGTCCAATTTAGTTTCTCTTATCTTAACAAAGAATGATTATTTTGTGTGACATTCATTAGTGTTGTGCTAGGGGATTTTATGGAACTCACTCCACTTTCTAGTTTCCTTATTTGAATTCCCATTATCGTTATTTAACTACAACTTGGATTGGTTGTCTTGAGATTGCATATACTTTATATGTCCTTTATTTTGTGAGTTGGGTCCACCTTTATGATGTTTATTTTTCGCGACGGATTTGAAAACCCAAATTTCCACTTATTCCTTTGCTTAACTTTTTGCTCAATTTTGATAGCATATCAATAATAATCTTTGAGAGAGGAGATGTCCAAGAAACCCATCTTTGTTTGGATGTACCTATGTAGGCCACTATGGTACTTTAAAACCAGTTGTTTTTCAAAGTCTTTAATATGTAGCTTGAATCATAAGGTATGGAATATTTCAGTGTGCTCCAGCACCTTTAGTCTCTCTCTTGACACAAAGTTGTCCATATGATGTACTGGCATTGATCCTAAAATATTCTAAATTATAAACTCTCTCTCTCTCTCTCTCTCTCTCTCTCTCTCTCTCT
>JZKD02S2021076.1:500744-522106 GCA_000966675.3 Picea glauca
CTTCCTTTATAAATCAAACTTCATTTATAATGAACATAGGATATGTTATCATTATTATTCTTTATTATTTTCATTTACAAAAGATTTTTACACTTAGCAATATTACTTAATGTTTTTAAAAATCTACTTATCACTCCAATCATATTAAGAGACAATGATAAAAAAAACCAATTTATAACTAAATCTATTAACAACATTATTGTGAGTCTAATTAAAATATCTCTTATCACTCCAATAATATAAATTTAATAAAGTTTATAGCTAACATTTTACCATATCACCACATTATTATTAATCTATTTAAATATCTCTTTATCACTCCAATTATATGAATTGACAATAAATAAAAACTAAATTCTATAACTATATAAATTACCATAAATAAAAACTAAATTCTATAACTATATAAAAAAACTAAATTCTATAACTATATAAATTACCATAAATAAAAACTAAATTCTATAACTATATAAATTACCATATAGCAACTTTTTTTTAAACTTAAAACTAGATAACCTCCTTAACTAAATCAACAGTTAAGGAATGAAAAATAATTTTAAAACTTGTGCATTCCATACAATCTTTTACTTGAAGGATTACATGGAAAAGTGAGATTGTAGGTCGAAATTACGAATCACGTATCTAACTCCTTCCAAAAGTGATTCTACAAATATCTAAGTTTAATGCGTAAATCTTGGAGACTGAGAGCACACCTCACACTCAGTTCATGGAAAAAACTTTTGTGAAACGTAAGAATAATTTATGCAAGAAAATCATGGCTAAATTCTTGATGAATAGATTGAATAAGGTGCATCAACAGATCGGTAGTCGAATCAATTAATGAGAAGAGTAAGGAGGGTAACGCTTCGAGAAAAAAAAATGATTAATCAAGAGTGCATTCCATCTGGGTCAGGAAAAGTTTTTAAGGTTTAACCGACTTCAGTCAACTGAATCATACTTGAATTACTCGGAATAAAATTAACAATAAGCTCAGTAATAAGGCACTTTACAAATCCGTTATGAATCAACGTAGAGCAGTTTCTTACTTAACTGGTATTTTTTTTGGAGAGGTAAACAACGGATTTTAAAAACCTAAACCAGATTAATCGTTGACCCAAGGGAATATCAGTTAAATATTAGTTTGAACTACCCCACCCACAAAAGTCTAGTGGAAATTCAAGGTGAAGTAAACAACATAAACATTAAAGAAACATCACTATTGTCAGTTGTACAGCCTGGGTTTCGGCTAACGGTTACACGATAAGGTAACTCATAAACTCTCCCTCAGTTGTGACTTGGAACGATCAGTAGACCATCACCTCCAACATCATATAAATCTTTAAATCAATCAAGAAGAGCGTTGAGCGCCATTTATGAATATTTCAATGAATATCACGGTACCCTATAGAGAATTCATTACAAAATTGAGAGCATGCGTCAACCAGATTCCAATCATCAGGACGTTACTTAAAAGTGTCAAGGATTCAATTCATGGAATGATCTATAATTCCAGGAAGATCGATCCTTACCCAAGTATTCAAATTAAAGTCAAATTACTGTGGAGCGAGTAACATCGCGCACGAGAACTGCTGGGTATGGGAATGTTGGATCCATACAAAAAAACGATCAACAATTGTTAAATTCTCTTTTTAACAAAATGTTCAATTGACCAGAAGAGTTTATGAATTGATGGCAATATCTACATAATCTGGTAAAAAACCAGTACCCGTTCAGATAAACGACTTAATTTAATCTCTAAATTAAATATAAAGTGGGATATGTACTGCAGAAATTGCGATATAAAAATGCGACCCGATCCGTGTTGGATATATTCATAATTATTCATACACTTCTGCATCGCCCATGTAACTCCATCCTTATTTCTTAATTAAAATATATATAGTATTTGTTCAATTGAAACTTATGGAAGTGTGAACCCATAAATTGTAGTGAAAGAATATTAACAACTCCGGAAATAAATGGATGTTCTTTTTGAAAATTGCAAGCATTCAAATGATATTCACAACTACAATTTGTATCCAATACATAATTTCCACACATATTATTCTAATTCAAATGTATTCAAAATCATCAAATGTATCCAATACATAAATTTCCATGCATATTATTCTAATTCAATTGGTATTCACAATCAGAAAATTGTATCCTATACATAAAATTTCCATGCATATTACTCTAATTAAATTGGTATTCACAATCATAAAATTGAATCCGATACATAAAATTTCCACACCTATTATTATAGTGAATAAATTATATTCAACCTTCGAACTAAAAGTTTACAACAATTCATACATACATATATATGTATAACTAATTTGATAAATATTGTAATCCACAGAAGTTTGTAATTGATGATATTTGATAAATATTGTAACCCACTGAAGTTTGTAATTGATGATATTCAATCTGAACCTTGCACAATTTCTTGTAATTGATGATATTCAATCTGAACCTTGCACAATTTCTTTCCTCTTCACCTAATAATTCACAAGACTTCATTGGTACCTCCTAGTCAACAATAGGGGTACTCTTCTTCCCCTTTAGGCCCCTCGAGATGCAAAGGGGCTAGTCAACGATAGGGGCATTCTTCTTCCCCTTTAGGCCCCCCCGAAATGTAAAGAGGCGACACACAAATAACCAAGAACACAATAGCACAAACTTACCCTCTCAACCTCTTGCATAAATTTGCAATCCCAACTCTCCATAAGCAAACTAGTGAAGAAAAACTTTGGCAGCATAACAATACTTCAAAAATGAGATCCTTTTTCTCTTCCTCTCCAATTCATTTATAGATAAATTAAAAATGACATTTGTCCTCTCATACAAAATTAATCAAATTTTAATATTTTAAATTAGGATTATTCACCCACTACATTTGTCACACTCTCCCAAAGTTGCACATGTAATTTCTCTTTTTGTTACAATTTTCCTCACACTCCCCATTTTTTTCCTATTTTTCCTCTTAGTTGTATCTTAGTTCCCCAATCCCTCATTTGATTTGTGTCCTCTAACTAGATTTTAGTTTGAGTTGGAATAGGAGTCTTCTTTTAGTTAGGATTAGTGGTGGATTGGCTCAAGATGCTACTCTATGTGGACCTACTATTATCTAATGTATTCAAATATTTTTATTTTAAAATCATTTTTTATTATTTTAATGCACACATGTGCATTTACCCAATTTTATTCTTATTTCTTCTTTTACTTAAATTGCTAGTCTAATTCCCTTCATTCCCTTTTAATGTTTTAATTTGTCCAACCATCTTAGACTTAGATTCTTGTTATATTTCTTAGCTTATAATTTCATTATTAATTAAATATTATTTTTTAACAAGGTATAACCATTTTTATTTTATTGTCTAGGCCATCTATATTTTTATTGACTCACAATTTTTTTATGCAACCTGCCCTTCAAAACACACTTTCGTGCTCCAAGGGTGCCACTCTCCTTTGACTATTTTGGAATTTTTTCATATGCTTGAATTCAACACTCCACTCGATCAACCTTGTGATAGACTAAGGGTTGTCTAAGGAATAAGGATTCTACCTTATTTCCCTCCCATTAGAATTATTCGTGAGCAACTATCTCAGTCCACTCTCACGACATCATGGACCTCTCAAACTAGGTAATCGTTAACCTACAGTTCAGGTCACGACGAGAGTGCAGTAGGCTATGACAGGGGCACGACCACACCTCTCCCTCATCCGACTAGTTTTTGTGTATGACCTCTTTACTCCATATGTGAGTCAGATTAGCAAGCGTCACCAAGCCTGCATCCACAAACGATAATAATGTAATTAATCCATATACATAACATCCATATTGAAATCATCATAAATCATACATGTAAATCAATACTCAAAAACTCAAACCAAATACAAGTCCACTCCCTCACTCATTCTGGAGTCCAAGGAAGTTCGTTGATGCCATTGACATCCTCAACCTATCACGTATCTTGCACACTTAGGAAAACTCATCAATAATACATGTAAATATATATACATCTAGAAATGAATATATAAATCAAAATGTCATCATAATATAACTCGTAATCAAAACATAATCAAAATGTATCATAATTGGATCACTTGCTTGCAAGTGTCTTCAAAGAATAAGTTGGTATAAAATGTGATTAGTGGAACTGGATGTTATATACACCCCCTCTTGTTTTAAACTTTGTCTCGAAGTTTGTACATTCTAAATGAAGCAATAAATGTAATGTACACAAATCTAAATATCGTATCTATAAACAAATAAGGAAATTGTTGACAGATCTCATATGCTTCCTCCCATGTAGCCAAGTGTGGATTATAATTGTCGCACTAGACCTTGACCTGGTCGACTATTCGACATCATACCTATTGAGTGTGATGGTCTAGTATGTGGATCGGATCCTCCATGAGAGCATCATCGTCCGACACCTAAAAATAAATCAGGTCAATAAAATGTGACGGATTTGAAATATAATGTTGCAAAATAGATACATGAAATATATCATGCATACGCCTCAAAAAATCAAGCAAGGCTAGTTGATAAGCCACAGGTCATTTCCTTCATACAACTTTGAAAGGTACCACAAACCTAGGATAGATTTTATCACCCTTTCCAAACTTTATCTAAATCTTATGCAGTTTCACCCGCAAGAAAACTTTTTCGCCAACCTCATAATTGTGGTCAATGTGATGCACATCAACATAACTTTTTTTCCAATCTTGTGCTTTAATTATTTTTCTTATCGTTCACATATGTTCTTCCATTTCGTGGATTACTTATGGTACCACCAGGACCCTATCATCTAGTCAACCCAAACTCAGAGGTGTCTGACATGGTCGTCCGTAAAGAAACTCAAAATGTGCCATCATTATCGAAATTTGATAATTGTTGTTGTACGCGAATTCTACCAATGGTAAGAATTCTTCACACTATTTATGTTGATCCATTACATACATTTGCAACATATCCTATGAAATCTGGTACGTTCTTTCTCTTTTTCCATCTATTTCAGGGTGATATGTTGTTCTAAAATTTAGTTGCGTTCCCAAGTACTCTTGGAAAGTAGTCCAAAACCATCATGTAAAAATTGATCCATGATCGGATATGATCCTTCTTGGTACACCGTGCAACCTTATAATCTCTCTAAAAAATACTCTAGATATGTATGATGCGTGATGCGTCGTATGCACTAGAATAAAGTGTGCACTATTCATTAGAGTGTCAACGACCACACAAATAGAGTCATGTCTCCTTTCCGTCAGTGGAAATCCAACAATAGAATCTATCAAAATTACTTCCCATTTCGATTCAAGAATCGCGTGTGGCTGTAAAAATCCTGTTGAATGTGTATCTTTAACCTTCACTTACTCACCCTCTAGACATATTGCCACTTACTTTACTATATCAGTCTTCATTCCCTTTCAAAAGAATAAATGTTTAAGATCTGCATTCATCCTTTTTACTTTCGGATGAGCCATATACACTTCTCGATGAGCTTCATTCAAAATCAAATTTCTCAATTTGTCATTAGGTGGTACATAAATTATGTCGTTATACCTAAATAATTTGTTGTTGTCAAATGAATAACCTTCATATCTTGGTGTCATCATAGTATCTTGTCTGATATTATATTTAACTTCTTTGTTCCAATCATCGTCAATCTGCAATGCTAAAATCTTTTCTTGAAGATTCGTCTTATGCGGTATTACTGAGAATATGTGTGGTCTTCGACTCAATGAATTTTATACTCTGTTCATTGTTCCTTTAATGTAACTAATCTCGAAGTCATATTCACTTAGTATTTATGATCAACGCCTTTTTTGCACGTTCAAGTCACTATGAGTAAAAATGTGTTGTAATCCACAATGATCAATCTTTAACTCGAATTTTCATCCAATAAGATAATGTCTCCAAACTCATAAGAAATATACAATTGCTACTAACTCCAAATCTTGTGTTGCAGAGTTCTCTTCATGCCTTGTTAATTTCCTTGAAATGTAAGTGATCACTCGGTTGTATTGCATCAAAACTCCACCTACACCTTCCTTGGATGCCTGTGTGCACACCAAGAATTCCTTGTCAATGTCAGGAACCTTCAGTATAAGCGTTGTCATTAACAACTCCTTAATCTTTTGAAATGATTCTGTGCATTTCTTTGACCATAGGAATTTCTTGTTTTTCTTATCCAATTCCATAATTGGATTTGCTCTCTTCAAAAAACCTTTGACGAAGTGTTGATAATAACCTGCTAACCCCATAAAGCTACATACTTCTTGTACATTCGTTGGTGTGGTTCATTCCATAATAGCCTCTACTTTAATCGTATCCACAACGGTACCTTCTCCCGATATTATATGTCCCAAATAATGAATCTTTGTCTGGTAAAAACAACACTTCAACAATTTCCCAAACAATTTTTTTTCTATAAGACACTGTAAAACCAAACTCAAGTGTTCATCATGTTCTTATTTCATTCGAGAATAAATGAGTATGTCATAAATAAATCCTTGTACAAACTTGTCCAAGTATTCATGGAATACCCCATTCATCAAACTCATGAATACGTCTGGGGCATTTGTCAATCCAAATGGTAAAACACTAAACTCATATTTTATGAATCACATCTTAAATGCGGTATAAGGGATATTGTCCTCTTTAATTCACAACCGATGATATCCCAACCTCAATTCAATCTTTCAAAACACTGTTTCTCCTTTCATCTGATCAAATAAATCATCAATCCTTGGAAATAGGTATTAGTTCTTGATCGTAGCTTTGTTCAATTGATGATAACCAATGAAAATCCTGCATGATCCATCCTTCTCTATAACAAAAATTATTGGTGCACCTCATGGCGACACACTTGGACGTATAAGTCCCAAGTCTAACAATTTCTTCAATTGCATTTTCAAATCCTACAATTAAGTTGTCGACATTTGATATGGAGTTCTTACAATCATTGTTGTTCTAGGTTTTATGTCTCTGGTAAACTCTAATTCTATTTCTGGTAGTAAACCTAGTTGTTCCTCCAGAAATACATCGACAAACTCTGAAACTGCTCGGATGTTTTCTAATCCTTCCACGTCCCCCTTTTCGTTGAGTGCTAACGTAGCATATAACTTACATCCTTTGCACATACTTTTCTGTAATTATAGAGAATAAATAAATCTCAAACAAACTCCCTCTTTTCTTCCCACAATTACTCTACTCCATTTGAAATCATCCGTCAAAATTAATCATTTCGTCTTATAGTTAAGTATTGCATCGTGCTATTCTAACCAATCCATCCCAATCACTATATCGTAAGATCCCAATATTGTAACATACAGGTTTACACTTGTCACAAAGTCACCCAAGTTAATGTTACAATCCTTAACTTTTCCTCCAACCTTTTGTTTGGCACTAGATGTGATTTCCACATGTCTAAAATCATCTTGTTCGACTTCCTTCACCTTAATTATTTTAAGTGAAACACTAGACATAAAACTCTCAGTATCTCATGGATCTATCAAAACACTAAACTGTTGATCAACTATCATACCTGAAGTCTCGAGCACTGTAGATTGATGCTCGACCTGGCGGTTATTCAACACTTCATGATTCCTGTGGGAATTTCCCAAATATCCAACTTTTGTAGGTCCTAATGATCTGGTAGATCTTTCCTTCTCAATAGGACTGTCTCTCTAGTAATGTGTCTCTCCACATGTCCAACATCCATTCTTCGGTCCGGTGCTCCTAGTCCTAGAAGTAGAAGTTGTTGGCCTAGGAGTTTGTTGTACTAGTTTGTTTTACAGACCAGATATAAACTATTACTATTGTTGCAGATGACATTGCTGGTACTATTGTGGTTCTCTATAATGAGTCCTCTGATGAAGAGTATGTCAACATGATGTCAATAATACAAGTCTTTTGGATGTATTACGGTGCCCAAAAGTCTATATGTCTGGTGTCTAATGTTGTGGCACCTATATTCTCTGTTTGGAAGGATTCTTTCTTTGACCCCCACTATTCAGATCTTCCTTAGCAATGAGGTCCTTCTGAGCTATGTCTTGCAACATATGAGGCATCAAGATCCTTACCTTCGCACTAATGTTGAAGTTAAGGCCGAAAGAAAACTAGTTAACTTTTAATTTCTTGATGTTCAGATGTGGAGCATATCTAAGTAGCTCCATTTACTTGGCCTCATACTCCAGTATCATACAAATACCATGTTGTTAGGATTTGAACTCATTAAGATGGTGCTCAATGAATGCATCAGATGAGTACCTCTCCCAAAATCATTCCTCGAACAATTCCCATGACATGTATTCAATGCCCATGTCTAGTTGAGGTAAGAGTGTCTTCCACCAAAGAAGTGCACTCCCTTTCAGTTGAAATACCACCATGAGGACCTTCATGTTGGAGGTGTAATCATGTAGTGCGAAGCACATCGTCATGTTCTCCAACCATGACTCGACGACTAATCCGTATGTGAAACCCTAGAAATTGGGAAACTTCACCTTCTTGAGTTCTCTGTGTATACTACAACTAACCACTAGAGGAAACTGTGAACCCTCATTGGGATTAGACTCTCTACCCTCGTCCTGATCAAGGAAACAAATTAGTGCCTCATACATCCTCTGAAAGGATCTCATCATACCTACCACATCCACTACAACCTTCTCTTAGCCAGTAGTATGCACATATCCCAGGGGACCAAATCCCTTTGGCATGGATGCACTCAGAGGAAGTGTACGCCTTCCTCCCCCACCCCACCATCTACTCCTCCAACTCCCTCTAACCTTGATATTTGCATGGAACAATTTCAAAATTTTATTTGCGATACATCTTTAACTATAAAATAAATAGTGGAAGGCATAACGGGTTTGATGTCGTAGAGTTGAACCCGCTCCGATACCATTGTGACATTCCACTAGTAAATCAAACAACATAAAGTAAGAAATCGCAAAAATGTAATTTGATCAAGTATTCATGCAAAAAAAATTGTTTACACAAATATTTCAACAATTTACAATTGTAAAAAAAAAAAAATCAACTACGTAAAAACACAATCCCACTAACACCATTACTACTTGAAGGTCTAACAATATCTCTAATTAATTCTATTAAAACAATAAGTAATCTATTACACTAATAATATGATCTATACCAAAAATAATTCTTCTTCCTTTACAATTCAAACTTCATTTATAATGAACATAAAATATGTTATCATTATTATAGTTAATTATTTTTATTTGCAAAATATATTTCCACTTAGCAATATTACTTAATATTTTTTAAAATCTACTTATCACTCCATAAAAAGAGACAATGATAAAAGAAACCATTTATAACTAAATATTATAGTTAATTATTTTTATTTGCAAAATATATTTCCACTTAGCGATATTACTTAATAATTTTTAAAATCTACTTATCTTTTCTTTTTGTTTGTTAATTGGTCTCGACCTTCTTGGCATCGGGATTAACCTTTGGCTTGAGAAACCGCGACTCAAGAACATCTAAGCCGTCAAAATCACCCGGGGATCGCACTCGGCCTAAGCCACACCAACCCTTAACATGGTTGGATTTGTTTGTCCCCGCAGGTTTCGAACCGGTGATTTTTCAACATGGAGTGGCTTAACAACACACTCCGTCACCGACTATCCTACACCTCGGGGACTTTTAAAATCTACTTATCACTCCATAAAAAGAGACAATGATAAAAGAAACCATTTATAACTAAATCTATTACTATATAACAACACTATTGTTAAAATCTACTTATCACTCCAATCATAAAAAGAGAAGACAATGATACAAGAAACCATTTATAACTAAATCTATTACTATATAAAAACATTATTGTTAATCTAATTAAAATATACTTATCACTCCAATTATATAAATTTTCTAAAATTTATAACTAACCTTTTAGCATATCACCACATTATTTTTAATCTATTTAAATAACTCCTTATGACTCTTATATGAAGTGAAAATAAATAAAATCTAAATTCTATAACTATATTTATAACTAAAGCGATTACTATATAACAACACTATTGTTAGTCTAATTAAAATATCTCTTATCACTCCAATTATATAAATTTAATAAAGTTTCTAACTAACCTTTTACCATATCAACACTTTATTATTAATCTATTTAAATAGCTCTTTATGACTCCAATTATATGAAGTGACAATAAATAAAATCTAAATTCTGTAACTATATAAATTACCATATAGAAACGTTTTTGTTTTTTTAAAAATTAAAACTAGATAACCTCTGAACTAAATCATGACACTTAGGGAATGAAAGGCAGTTTTAAAACTTATGCATTCAATGCAATCTTTTACTTAAAGCATTACGTGGACAAGTCGATATTGGAGGTAAAAATTAAGACACACGTATCTAACTCCTCCGAAAAGTGATTCGACATGTATTTAAGTTTAATGCGATTGCCGAAACTAAAGCTTGGAGATTGAGAGGGCACCTCACACTAAGATAGTCGAAAAAACTTTTGTGAAACGTAAGAATAATTCGCGCAAGCATATCGTGGACAAATCCTTGATGATTAGATTGAACAAGATGAGTTGCGGGGCAACAAGTCCCTGCGAAGAATATTTGCGAAGAATATTTGAGTATCTGTATTTGTGTAGACAATATCTGGTTAAAGTTGAACTTGGGAAAATAAAGTGAAAGACCAATTTGCCAAGAATATCTGAGTATCTGTATTTATGTAGACAATATCTGGTTAAAGTTGAACTCGGGAAAATAAAGTGAAAGACCAATTTGAACAAAGTGAAGTGAAAGAGACAATGTAGATTAGTGCATAGTTTAAGGCGGTTTAGTAACAAAGAGCCAGCCTCTATTTAGATACCTATCCAGGATTAATAGTTAAATGACAATATATCAGTGTATAGACAGATACATTACACAAAAAAAAACAAAGTGGGGTTGAAAGGACGCCACTAGAATTGAACCCAACCATCGTCGACAATTATTCATAGGGTTACATTTTACACAGATTGATTTAGAAACAATAAATCGATAAGTTTCAAACTGATATATAAACGAAGGAGAATCTTCATTGATTCAGAAACAGTAAATCGATAAGTTTCAAACTGATATATAAACGAAGGAGAATCTTCAAAGGATAAGTAGATTGTCTAAGGTGAATAGACAATCCACACATGTATTATTCAGATATTAGTAAATAAAAATAAGGAACCTCTTGTAAACAATCTTCATTATTGATTCTTTGTAATGACAGTGAGTTTATATCATAAATTAATATATGTTGTTGAGTTACAATGCATGAATTTCCATATTAGAGTAATTTCAATTTCTAAAACCATGTATATATAGACATTTATGGAATAAGTCTCTAATCTATCAATCAATTTGTATGTCTTTCAAGGATAGTATCCAATTTGATCCATGCATTTGTTAACGCTGGAATCAAATAGGTACAACACATTGTGGTTTTCCACTCCATAAAAATTGAAGAAGTAAAAGTATAATTTGAGGACAAATAGTTATTAAGTAGAAAAATAATCTTCTATTGACGACATCGACAAGTTTTTTTATTTAAATTATATTAATTTGAAGTTTTTTTCAAAATTATATTAATTTGTAAAGCATTCAAAATCTGCGTTCTTCATGTGTACAAGTTATACAATGATTCATATGGGTGTGACACGACATTAGGGTTACAATGAAATAAGATTACAAGTAGACTTAGTGAAATAACACGTCTGACATGCATGCACTTGTTAACGACGTGTCACTTGAGATAGAGTAGTGAAATAACACGTCTAACAGGCACTTGTTAACGACGTGTCACTTGAGATAGAGACTCGTTGATGTGTCCATGGTCCTTCCCAAATATCTCATATTCTAGATCTGTGATATTCCTCCATGTAGCTTGGTCTCTTTTCATAGCTGCATAGCGGGGTTTATCATCAGAGTGCTCATCAGCTTCAAGGAGTCCTTGGTCTTCTACGTCACCCCCATCGACGCCCTCAATAAGTTGAGGAGCGATCCGTCCAAGTTCAGGAGCGATCCGTCCAAGAACAAGTTCTGACTCGGTGACCTCATTCTCGAGGGGAGCGTGGTGCAGATGGTGTCGACCACGGAGATGGAGTTCATGATCACATATCTCATCACTGACATCCTAGTGCGGCACAAGGGGCCGGTGCGTGATCTCTTCTGAGAAGCCACTCCGTTGTCATCGAGGGCTTTCTCCGTCCCATCTCTACTTCTTCATCTTCGAAAAAAAGTGTCACTAAATCCTTTCGTTCCATGTGGATCGGCCATGTTGCATCGAAAAAGGCGAGAAGCAACAACTGCTATTTTTCTGCCATCGATGTCCTTGCAAAGCAAGATGAGAAATACATGCCCAAAGAAGTTGTTGCTGCCATTGAGAAAAACTGAGTTGCAATTGAAGCCGCTCATGCTCAATCTCATTCCAGGAAAAATTTCAAATAAGTTAAAAATTTAGAGACAGTGAGAACCATTAAACCAATTATCAATAAGAGGCATGGTGTGTTGTTGATAGACTATGGTGGTGATCTGGAAGGCACCAGGCTATGGGTTGTGCAAGGAAGGCAGATGAAAGGGCTGTGTTGACACTGCGAGGCTGAATGCGTTGTGCTCAGAAGGGAAATGAAAGGGTTGTCTTGAGGCTGAACGCATACATTGGTAGGCCTTGCTGACTAATTACGCCGAAAGGAGTACACTTATTGACAATGGGCACAATTAATGATATTTTAATCTTATTTGACCTTAAACCCTAATCTGATGGCTATGCATTGAAGATGCTAGCATATTCTTAGTCGTCCTCCAAAATCAATGGATCAGATTTATTTTTCATAACTTTCTTGCATTTATCAAGGCATTCGTTAACATGTTTACTTTTTCACATTTACTTAATCATATTAAGAAATTACTATCCAACCATATAATTGTCACGTTTAATTGATTACCAATAATTAAAGTCTATAAAACTTTTTTCATGCCACGTTTGAATTATTACCAGGGACTGCTTCATCTTCATTGCCACGGATCCCATGTATGTGAATTGTGATGCCACGTTCTGCGTGCGTTTCTGGAGAGCCGATAGGTGGAGTGCAGAGTCGGCAGGTCAGGAAGGTGAAGAGCGTAGAGCCACCAGGTGAGGAGCCGCTAGGAAGGTGAAGAGCGCAGAGTCAGATCCGCCAGGAAGCTGAAGAGCCGCCAGGAAGGTGAAGAGCGCAGAGTCGGATCCAGAAGCAACGAACCCATTGACTCACATGCTTCAAAGGACTTTCCATTGCTTAAATACATTGGTTGTTTGAAAAATTTCATTTACTCTTCCATTAGGGTTCGATTTGGGTTCGATTTTGAATGACTGTAAAAAATTAAAAAATTTGGTAAATGTTTATTTTTCATAGTGGATACCTTTCGGCGTTCTAAGCCGCAAGTTAGCGGTTGTGCTAGTAACACCTATTGACAATGGGCAGATTTAATAGGGGTTTAGTGCTTAATAATGGCTGGAATATTCTTAGTAGTCACACAAAATAAATGGCTGTGATTTCAATCATTAACTTCCTAGCTATTATAAAGACATTCGTTTATGTGTTTACTTTTTTACATTTACCTAATCATATTTAAAAATTACTTTGATAGCTAACTGATTGCCACGTAAGTGATTAACATAAATTAAAATATTAACACCAAATAAATGAAGCTCAACCGTTTATTTGTTAATCAATAATAAAATTTAATATATTCTTTTAAGGATTCCTTATCAGCCTTTCAACGTTGATCAACCACAATTATGTGACTATTGTGGCTGTGTTGGTATATCTGCAATTTCAACGTTGATCAGCCACAATTATGTGGCTATTGTGGCTGTGCTAGTATATCTACAAATGAGATTGTAAGTTACTACAAAGTTATGTGCTGGTAAAAAGTTATTACGAAGTGAAATAAAAGTTGTAATACCAATTTGAACACAACAGCCACCGTGCAACCATGAAGAGCCTTGTCCTTGCTCTCTTGCCAGGTAGAGGGGCTTGAGTGTTGGGCTTGATTGCAAGTTCATGTCCCGCGATCGAAACCCAAGACCTGCGAATATCCACTCGAGTTAGGTTTCAACTCCACTGCCAATCTTACGTCTTGTGGCCGTAGAGGAAAGCCGAAGCCGCTATCTGGTTCATTTCTTCATAACTTTTTTCCTCTTAGTTTTGGCCCTCTGCTATCTTTGGCTCCGTTTGGCACTGATATGTTTTACCCCTACCAAATTTGGCCGATAAACAATGTAGAGTGGATGTGTAAGCTCAAATTGCAGGACGATCATCAAAGATCGAGTTTCTGGCACACACTGACTGCTTTCCCTTAACAGAATGCATGAGCGGTTACTGGTTTTGCCGTAGCAGTTTTCTCCTCATTACAAGGTAGAGGCAGCTGCCATGAGAGAATGGATGGATGGAATGAGTCAGATTTTAGTTACTAGGCCTCGAGGGGAGGGTTAATACATAGATAGAGGCAGCCCCCAACAGAGAATGGATTGATGGAAGAGAGTAGTTAATGGAAGAACGAAGAGACTTGCTAGGATGCTAGGAGACTTGCTTGGATGCTGGGGGAGGGATAAGGAAACAGGAAGAAGTTAAACACAGTGCAGGGCAGTCTTGAACTTATAAAAGAGTATATCATTGGAGCTTTTGCATGGCTGTCTAGGTGGAAGCTTAGGGAGTTGACAGTGAGCGCTTAAGGAGTTGATAGAGAGCAGTTGTTGTCCATATCATGAAAAACCCAAAAAACATTTATGGCACCCAACAAACATTTAAATTTAATGCTAGTATGTAATGTTAGATTCGTTGCTAAACATAGATTACTTGATATCGAAAAAAAATAGAATAAAACCTATCTTTTAAACTAAAGTTTTGATTCGAAATATGGACCTTTTCCTCATAAATCGGCCAAATAAGAGGTCAAATATCAAAACTTAGGATAAATGAGCAAGGAAATTGTAGGAGATGGATAGTCGAATCAATTAATGAGAAGAGTAATGAGGGTAATGCTTCGAGAAAAAGGAGTGATGAATAAAGAGCGTGTTCCATCTGGGCCAGGAAATTTTTTTAAGGTTTAACTGATCATACTCAAATTACGCGGAATAAAGTTAACAATAAGCTCATTAATAAGGAGCTTTATAAATCCGTTAAGAATCAACGTAGAGCAGTTGCTTACGAAACTGGTATTTTTATTTAGAAGAGGTAAACAACAGATTTAAAAAACGTAAACTAGATTGATCCTTGACCCAAGTGAACATTACTGAAAAAGGTAAGACGTATCCAACTAGACGTTGCTTACAAGGGAATATTAGTTTGAACTAGCCCATTGACCAAATTCTGGGTGGAAATTGAAGCTGAAGTAAATAACATAAAAATTAAAGAAACATCACTCTCGTCCATTGAACATCTTGGGTTTTCGCTAACGGTTACACGATAAGGTAACTTGTAGAATCTCCCTCACTCGTGAGTTGGAACGATCAGTATACCATCACCTCCAACATCATAGGTAATAATTAAAACAAGGTGTATCTATTAGATACGTCGATGATCGATATAAGAATGAAATAAATATTTTACTCCATCAAGAAGAGCGTTAAGCGCCATTTATGAATATTTCAATGAATATCACGGTACCCTGTAGAGAATTCATTACGAAATTGAGAGCACACGTCAACCAGATTTCAATCATCTCGAAGTTACTTAAAAGTGTCCAGGATTCAATTCATGGAAGGATATATAATTCCAGCAAGATCAATCCTTACCCAAGTATTCAGATTAAAATCGAGTTAGTGTGGAGCGAGTAACGTCGCACACGACAACTGTTGGGTAAGGGAATGCTGTGTTCCATCCAAAACAACGACCAACAATTCTTGAATTCTCTTTTAACGAGAAGTTTGATTGAACAAAATATTTTATGAACTACTCGAAATATCTATATAATCTGGTAACAATGCAGTACCCGGTCAGATAAACGACTTAATTTAATCTCTAAATTAAATATTAAGTCGGATCTGTACTGGAGAAATTGCGAGATAAAAATGCAACCCGATCCACGTTGCATATATTCATAATTATTCATACACTGCTACATCGTCCATGTAACTCCTTGCTTATTTCTTCATTAAAATAGATATAGTATTTGTTCAATTGAAACTTATGGAACTGTGAACCCATAAATTACAGTGAATGAATAGTAACATCTCCACAAAAAACGCCTCTTCTCTTTGAAAATTGCAAGCATTCAAATGATATCCGCAACTATAAATAAATTCCACACATATTGTTATAATTCAAATGGTATTCACAATCATAAAATGTATCCAATACATAAATTTCCATGCATGTTATTCTAATTCGATTGGTATTCACAATCATAAAATTGTATCGATACATCAAATTTCTATGCATATTACTCTAATTCAATTGGTATTCACAATCATAAAATTGAATCCAATACAGAAAATTTCCACACGCATTATTATAGCGAATCAATTACTTTCATATCTATATTTATATATTTCATATAAATAAAACTAATCCCGTAACCCACAAAAGTTTGTAATTGATGATATTCAATCCGAACCTTAGGCAAATCATTTCCTCTTCGCCTTCTAATCCACAAGACTTCACCGATACCTCCCAGCCAACGCTAGGGGTAGTTGTCTTCCCCTTTATCTCCTGAGTCGCAAAGGGACCACACACATATAACCAATAACACAATAGCAAAAACTTTCCCTCGTAAAGTAAGTATACCATGTGTTGCAAGAGTTTGCAATCTCAATTCTCCACAAGTAAACTGGTCAAGGAAAATTTCGGCAGCATAACAGTACTTCAAAAATGAAATCATTTCTCCCTTCCTCTCCATTTCATTTATAGGAAAACTAGAAATGACATTTTTCCTCTCATGCAAAATTAATCAATTTTTAATAATTTAAATTGGAATTATTTAACCACTATAGTTGTCACACTTTTTCCAAGTTGCACATGTAATTTCTCCTTTTGTTTTACTTACAATTTTCGAGACTCCCCAATTTGTTCTTATTTTTTCTCTTATTTGTCTCTTAGTTCTCAAACCCCTCATTTCATTTGTGTCCCGTAACTAGATTTTAGTTTGAGTTGGAATAAGAGTCTTCTTTTAGTTGGGATTAGTAGTGGATTGACTAAAGACGCTACTCTATGTGAACCACATATTCTGTCAACTTTTAATTTATTTTTATTTTAAAATCCCTTTTTATTATTTTAATGCACACATTTACCTAATTTTAATCTTATTTATTCTTTTACTTAAATTGCTAGTCTAATTCCCTTCATTCCCTTTTAATGTTTTAATTTAGCCAACCATCTTAGACTTAGACTCTTACTAGATTTCTTAGCTTATAATTTAATAATTAATTAAATATTCTTTTTTAACAAGTTTTAAGCATTTTTATTTTATTTTCTAGGCCATCTAGATTTTTATTGACTCACAACTTGTTTACACGATGTTCCCTTCAAGATGCACTTTTCTGCTCCAAGGGTGCCACTCGCCTTTTTCTAGTTTGGAAGTTTATCAGACTCTTAAAGTCAACACTCCACTTGGTCGACCTTATGAAAGACTAAGAGTTATCTAAGGAATAATGATTACTGCTTATTGCGTGCCCCTTAGAATTCTTTGTGAGAGACTATCTCAGTCTACCATCAAGGCCACATGGACCTATTGAACTTCGTAATCATTAACCTATAGTTCAGGTCACGGACGGAGTGTTAGTAGGATATGAAAGGGATGTTTCCACACCTCTCCCTCATCTTTATGGTTTCTATGTATGACCCCTTTACTCCATATGTGATTTGGATTAGCAAGTGTCACCAAGCCTACATCCACTGACAAGAACAATTCCAATAATCCATATGCATAAAATCCATACCGAAATCATCAGAAAACATACATGTAAATCAATACTAAAAAACTAAAACCAAATACAAGTCCACTCCCTGACTCAATTCAGAGTCCAAGGAAGTTCGTTGATGCCATCGACATCCTCAACCTTTCATGTATCTAGCACACTCAAGACAACTCTTCAATAATACTTGTTAATCTATATGCATCTAGAAATGAACATATAAATAGAAATGGCATAATAATATAAATCATAATCAAAGCATAATCACAATGTATCATAATCAGATCACTTGCTCACAAGTGTCCTCAAAGAATAATTCGGTATAAAATGCGATCAGTGGAACTCGATGTTACACCAATATTGATACAATAATCCTCCAAAGGGGGCACACTACTTTACCTCCAATATTCACCAAGAGATATCACCAAAAGACAAGTGCATAAGAGAGAATCACCATAATGCCCAAAAATAGCAAAAATTTCAGCGAAATTCTTCTCACAATAGCACAATTATGTTATGAAATGAGATTAACATGATCTCTATTTATACAAAATGTTTAAAACATAAGATAAGGGGTCAACAACCCTTATCTTAACCCTTTACACAAATAATAATATTTAATTTACATTTTTTCATATTAGAAACTCTGAAACAAGATGATGTCATCCCTTTAGGGAGACATTTTGACACTTTCCAAGTAATTGGACAATAAAGTTGAGGTCATTGGGGATTTTAGGTATTCCTATTCATGCGCCAAGGTCAATCCATTCCTCCTCCAATCAAATCATGCCAAGTTTCAATGAATAATAACTCCATCACCACCAACCATATCCCTAGCTGACATCAAACCCTAAAGAATGGTGTTTTTCCCCTCCTAGGAGATTTGTTTCTCATGTGAGGGATAGGTCATGTCACCCATGATGTCTTCTAGGCCTCCTAAGCAAGTCATCGTGATCCGGCATGTGGGCCCTTGGCATCCAACCTATGGGATTCAAGCCCCATGGAAGCCTAAGCTAGGCTTGTTCCTCCCAAACTGTCGAGCGACACGGTCCTATAAAACAAATAGGCACATCCTCTAAGGATATCAAGTCAAAATATCATGGCACGTGAACATGACATCTAATAAACAAGGCACCTAAACATGTGCATTAAAAATACCTAATCAAATCAAGAAAATGCTCAAAGAGACTATACAATTGACCAAGTTTAGGTATGGGAGGTAGGTATGGGAGGGGTGTCATAGAAGTCCTATTGGTTAGACCAAAACCCTCAAGTAGGGGATGCTCCCAACGATGCCTCTTCAAGTTAAAGTAATGGATGATGAGGTGGATAGGGGTTTAGACTTCATAGGTCATTGCATTTCATGACATACAAGGGCTCATATTGTCTCATATATGGGTGTCTTTGTAGAGACTGTGTTGCACCTTCATTTTGAATCCATCTTTTTTCCAAGCCCATTCATTGCCATTAATTAATTAATCCTCCAAAACCTTGGGTACTCCTTAGTTTCAAATCGATTAGCTTGGGGGGAAGCACCACAAGGTCCACTAAAAGCTAGAGATACACAAAGTGTCATATGCAAGGAAAGAAAGGGACGATGCATGAGTGTACACACCTCATTAAGTGGGGACATGTGTATAATGTTATTTTTCTTTTGTAGGTCTTTTATTTTATAGGAGAATCTTTTCGTTTCTCTCAAGACGTTTTTGGATGAGCATCTGAAAGGTTTATATTTTAGTTTTTTATCTTTTTCTAGCCACCATCCCTCTGGGCCTTCATCCCCTTCGTCCCATGAAATGAGGTACATGCCCTTCTTGGATCACTAAAGACAAAGGGATTGAAAGAAGGAAATGCGATGGGAATATCATGATTTAAAAGGGATGAGTATGGCTAGGAATGGTACGATGACCCCTCAAGGGACCCCCAGTTACACCCCTTACCCAAAAGTTGGCCACTCACTAGGAAATCGATGACAATCACCAAGCTGAAACATGGTCAAAAGAATAATGTCGAGGTAGGCATTCTATAATCAAAAGAAGTTTCAATACAACATGCTTAAATGCTTCAAATATTATGGTGACTACTTGCCATAATACCTTTCTTATACTGTATGAGTCAAGACCCATGTGCCTTCCAAAATATAGTGTAACAACCCTCATTAAATAGTTGCATAGGGATTATTATGTATAATTAATTAGATAATTAATTGTCCTAATATGGTTTTAGTTAAACAATGATTAGTATTAATAATATTATTTATTTATTTATTTATTTATTAATTGTTTATAACTATTGATTAATTAATCAATCAATTAATTGATTGTACTTAACACATTCAATGATTTGGGTAAAGCATTAAGGGGCTTAATAACTTTAATTTAATCATTACGAAACTTTACATATGACAGGAAAGGAAAAGATAATAAAGGAAAGGGGATAAGGTAATAATGGGGAGGATAAGGTAATTAATGGAGGATAGGGAGTCGTTAAATGGGGGGAGATATCATGGGGAAGAGTTCTATGGGAGAGGATTATGAAAATTTGGGGGAGGAGCATTATTGAGGGAAGAGGACTGTATTTCTGCGGGTGGGATATTTTCTGGTTTTGGAGTTTTGTTTTGGAGTTTGGTGAACCATTGCAGGGGGCACCGGGTTACTGGGGGTTTTGGGCTCAAGGGCCAGGAATCTTAGAGCTAGGGAGTCAAAGAGGATGCTCCTAGCTGGCAAGGAGGAAAACTTGGTTTTGGGCATAGTTTTTGCTTGGGCTTAGACAAACGGAATTGGGAAACAAATCACTTGACATGTATTTTTCTTCATTATTATGGCATGTTCATGATTGTATGATGTTTCAATATGTTATTTCAATATGTTATTTATGTTGTGTATCTTATTCAATATATCATTTATATCATGCTGCCCAAAGGGAATTTTGCTGAGACATAAACTGTAAACTGTTGTTTTGTTGATGATATTCTGCTGAACATATTATAATAGAAATGTTATATTTAATTTTTTAACAAATGCTAGGATATGTTAGAAAGAACCTTACATATGGTATCAGAGCTTCAGTTTGAAGCACTGGAGACTTAAGGGCCTACCCACCTATCTGCATGTGAGAAGGACAGTTCAAGAATGGAACTGTTCCAACCCTGAATTTAAAAAAAAAAACTATAATAGCTATATTAAAACGTTGAAACCTTTAATCAAGATGAAAATATGGGGCTAAGGGCCTACCCACCTACTTAGAATCGACCCAGAAATAGACCAGAAAACCTTAGAAACTGTTGTAATTTTGAAGGAGGCCTGTTCACCTTCAAACCTGTAAGAAGCCTAGCCTGTAAAATCTTCAAACCTGTGAGAAGCCTCACCTGTAGAGAGTGATATTTTATATAATGAACAACTAAAAAATAAATAGAGTAAAAATAT
>JZKD02S2021076.1:523018-534740 GCA_000966675.3 Picea glauca
AATGTAGGATGGAAGAGTGATAGCTTATGCGTTAAGGAAGTTGAAGAAACACAAAGAGCTATATGTGACTCACGATTTAGAGTTGGTAGCTGTAATGCTAGCTCTGAAACTTTGGAGGCACTATCTAGTGGGGAGAAACTTTGAGCTCAAAATGGACCATCAAAGTTTAAAACATTTCTTCACTCAAATGGATCTGAATGCTAGGCAAAGGCGATGGAGTGAGTTTATGAGTGAGTTCGATTTTGGTATTTCATACATCAAGGGGAAGGAAAATGTGGTCACAAATGCCTTAAGTAGGAGACCATGTGTCTTCTCCTTGGTACCTTTAAATGTCAATCTGAGAGAACATGTGTTGATGCAACTTCAAGGAGACAGTTGGTATTTAAAGATTACTTCAAACGTCCAAAGTGGGAGGCAATTAGACGCAAAGTATGAAGGATATAGTCTAGAAGCAGACAAACTATTAAGATATCGAGGAAGGATGTACATCCCTGAAGATGGGGATATTCGAAGCATGATACTGAGGGAAGCCCATAGAGCACTTTATTTTGTGCATCCAGGTGTAAAGAAGATGTACGCAAACATGAGGAAGCTCTTCTTCTGGATAGGCATGAAGTGTAATGTAGTCCATTTCATCTTCAAATGCCTAGAGTGTCAACAAGTAAAAGACGACTACCATCACCCGGTAGGCCTCCTACAACCACATGATGTTCTTATGTCCAAGTCAGAAGTCATCTCTATGGATTTTGTTGTGGGGTTTCTGCCCACATCTCATAGACACAATGCCATTCTTGTGATAGTTGATAAGTTAACCAAGAGTGTTCATTTTATTCTAGTTAGCGACACTTATGATGTCACTGATGTGGCACGTGTGTTTTTAAGTGAGGTTATCCATTTGCACGGGATACCTAAGAAGATCATTTCAGATAGGGACTCCAGATTCACTTCTAGGTTTTGGACAAGTTTGCAGTCCGCGTTGGGGACTCAGTTGAACTTAATCACCGCTTATCATCCTGAAACAGATGGGAAAACTAAGAGATTAAATCAAGTCATGGAAGACATGCTTAGGATGTATATCATGGATAATCAAACCCATTGGGAGAAGTACCTACCTTTGGTAGATTTTGCCTACAATAACAGTTTTCGTGGCTCCATCAGAATGCCACCCTACGAAGCTCTGTATGGAAGGCCATGCAGAACGTCATTGAGTTGGGATAGACTAAAATATCGAGTAATAGTTGGGCCAAAATTAATTCAAGAGATGGAGGAACAGGTGATTCAAATTAGGCAGAGACTAAAGGAAGCATAGGATAGGCAGAAAATTTATGCGAATGCACATAGGACCGACTGAAGTTATGAAGTGGGAGACAAGGTTTTCATTCGTATTGGGCCTAATAAGAGTACCATACGGTTCGGGAAGGGGAAAAATTTGTCACCTCGCTTTATAGGACCGTTCAGAATCCAAGAGAAAATTGGACCTGTTGCCTATCGTTTCGTACTGCCACCCCAATTGCATAAAACTCATAATGTTTTTCATGTATCTGTTTTACGTCATTATGATGCTGATGAATCACATAAGCTAAATTGGAAGGAATTGCAGATATCCGACGTGGGAACTCTCAAGGTAGAATCGTTACACATATTGGACCGTAGATTCTGACAGCTCATGAACCATCTGGTAGACCAAGTTAAGGTCCTATGGGACAAGTATAGTCCAGGATCCGCTACTTGGGAAGACACTGAGACAATACGACGAGACTATCCCCCCCTTTTTTGACCACCTTGAGAATATGTTTCTCAAAGGTTGGGTGTATGTAACACCACCTTTTGACTTAGACAGCCAGAATTACCCGAGGCCTACACTTTTATTTTATATTCACAGTGAAACTATTAAATGACGCACTTAAACTTTTAAGACGTATGAACCTTTATGAATGTTTAAAAATATTTGGATAATGATGGATATGATGAGATATATTGCGAGAATGTAAATTTTATGAATGTTTAAATATTATTGATGATGATGGATATGATGTGATCTACTATGTGAATGTAAATTTTATGAATGTTTAAATGTTATTGATGATGATAAATATGATGCGACATATTGTGTGAATGAGAATCCTATGGAGATTTAAATGCTATTAGAATGATGTTGGATATGATGCAATCTATTTTGTAAATGATAATTTTATGAATGGGTGTCGAAATTGAATTATGGGATATTATGAGTTCTATTTCTAACTTGAAAACTTTGATGTTAAGTTGTTGGTACACGGATACCGAATTGAAATGATGATTGTATGCAATTACATGATGATAATGCATAAGAATGTATGAGTTTGTGTTACAGACTAATCTATAGGTTATGGGCTATGAAATAGCCAAGCGATAATGATGATGAAAGAGGATGTCATGACCACTAGACGAGAAACATTGTGGTATGAATATTTGTATGTGAAATTATATTGGTTTGGATGCATTGCTATGATATGTGAACCAGTGCAAGATTTTGGGTGATGAGACTGCCCAAAACCGAATAAACGATGACAAAACTCCCAACAACACTATGCCACTATATATTCCATTGTAGGGTGTGGACCCTAGTTATGATTAGGAGGGGTGGAGGCATTTCCCACCGTGTATCCTCCGAAACCTGAAGTTATGGGAGGATGATGTTAGCTCACACTCCCCTAGATGTGTGATGATGCCTGTTAGTTGCTTGTTGGGGAAGCTTGGTCAAGATAGTGACACTTCCTCTTACGGGTTCTATTTGGAGTTAGGTCAATATAGTTGACTCTCCAAGATAGTCTAGCAGAGGAAGGATAGGAATGAAGATGGAAGTAAGTTAGGGAGGAAGGATGAGTAGAAATAGTTGAGAAAGTATGGAGATTTGTCTTATGGTGAAATTTATTGTTTTTCCCTTCTAAAAAGAAAATGTGTATATATGAATATTCATAATTGCGTAGCTAAACCACAGTTTTCTAAATAAAATTGTTGAACTAGATAATAATTAAAGGATTTTGCAAACATTTGATTGGTTTATTGTCATTTATAAAAGACTAGTCTTGTTGATTGGATTGGATGCATACATAAATTACAATAAGGGTGATAGTTATTGATTATTAGTACATGCACGAGACTTGTATGTACTAGATACACATGCATTTCTTGTACATGTACACTAGTATGTATGAGTTTTCTTGGCTTACTTACTAATAGTGTCGGTTAATTGTTATGAATGTGTGAACCATGTTTCTTTTCCTTTGTATCATGAGATACCTTAACTTCGAGATGAAGTTTCTTGAAGGGTGGGTGTATGTAACAACCCTGGTTAAATAGTTTCATAGGGATTATTAAGTATAATTAATTAGATAATTAATTGTCCTAATATGGTTTTAGTTAAACAATGATTAATATTAATAATATTAATTAATTATTTACTTATTAATTAATTGTTTATAATTGTTGATTGATTACTTAACACATTCAATGATTTGGGTAAAGCATTAAGGGGCTTAATAACTCTAATTTAATCATTATGAAACTTTACGTATGCCAGGAAAGGATAAGATAATAAAGGAAAGGATAATATAATAAAGTAAAGGGGATAAGGTAATAATGGAGAGGATAAGGTAATTAATGGAGGATAGGGAGTCAGTGAATGGGGGGAGATATGACGGGGAAGAGTCCTATGGGAAAGGATTATGAAAATTTGGGGGAGGAGCATTATTGAGGGAAGAGGACTGTATTTCTGCAGGTGGGATATTTTCTGGTTTTGGAGTTTTGTTTTTGAGTTTGGTGAACCATTGCAAGGGGCATCGAGTTGCTGGGGGTTTTGGGCTTGGGGGCCATGAATCCTCACAGAATCCTGGAGCTAGGGAGCCAGATAGGTTGCTCCTAGCTGGTAGGGAGGAAAACTTGGTTTTGGGCACAGTTTCATCTTGGGCTTGGACAAACGGAGTTGGGAAACAAATCACTTGACAGGTATTTTTCTTTGTTATTATGGCATGTTAATGATCGTATGATGTTTCAATATGTTATTTATGTTGTGTATCTTATTCAATATATCATTTATATCATGCTGCCCAAAGGGAATTTTGCTGAGTCATAAACTGTAAACTATTATTTTGCTGATGATATTCTACTGAACAAATTATAATAGAAATGTTATCTTTAATTTTTTAACAAATTCTAGGAACTATTAGAAAGAACCTTACATATAGCTAGTGTGGTGGATGCACTAACAATGGATCAAATTGTGGTGATAAAGCAAGCTTCCATATGTGCAAGTGGACACTGCTAGTCATGTGGTCTCTCAACACTCCATGTCTTTAACTCTAGGGCTTCGAGACATTGTCTCCTTAGTTATCCAACAAAATAGGAATAACAAGGAATATTTACCTCATTTTAACTTATAAATAGAAAAATCAAACAAATTTAAGCCATTGTGGACCCAAAATAAAACATCCTAAATAACTATGAATCCAATCATGAGATTACACTTCAAACTAAACCCATAGACTAAAAAATTACCCCAAATGAGTACATAAATGATAAAATTATACCAAACTAGAAGACATTGACTAGAGGAATAGAAAGGAAAGGCTGTAATGGACCTTATGAAAGTACTAGGCATCACTAAGAGATCACATATTTAGGCTCGAGTAAGGATAAAGGTGGTCCAACATTTAGGGAAAATAGAGATATCTTGTTGTCATCGCTTGATGGGTCAAAAATGGACATGGCAAAGAAAAAGATCACATCACAACATCCCTAGTGGGTAAGTGTATATGAGTGGTAAAATGAAAATATAATATACTACAGAGAAATAATTCGTAAATAGTGGCATAGTTATTTTGAGAAGGTCAAACACATAAGAAAATGTTTTGAATATAATGAAAAAGTTGATGAAAGGAATTAAATTCATTCATTAGAGTACTACCTCTTAAAATGTGCCAATCACTTTTATAGCTACGCGGTTTTGGTACATAAATGGTTTCGGTATGAGTATTTGTAGCACATGGTTTCTGTCCTAAGAAAAACGTGTGTGGGGGTGGGGAGGGAATATATATTCTCTTGAGACAAATTCATTCATTCACTTCCATTAGAATAATACTAAAAGTTATTTCGTTTTTAAAATGTTGGAATATGTGTTAATCACTTTTCTAGCTAAGTGGTTTTGGAATAAGGAAAGTTATTTCCTTTTAAAATGTTAGAATATGTGTTAATCACTTTTCTAGCTAAGTGGTTTTGGAATAAGGGTTTGTAGTACATGGTTTTTATATATCCCAATAGAGTGTATAGGAATAGATGTTCTTGTGATATAAATTCATTTAGTACATCTTGGAGTATTACCTTTGAAAATGATTGAGATAAGGTTCGAAAATGTGTCAATCATTTTTGTAGCTAAATCATTTTGGCACAAGAAAGTCATTTGTGTAGCTAAATCATTTTGGCACAAGAATGTGTAATTTATGGTTTTTTTTCACATATATAAATAAGTTATATATATAAATAAATTATAGTAATGTGTATGTGGGAGAATTCTACCGAGTTAGATTTAGATTTTATGGGAAAGTCTTATAGAATAGAGAAGGATTGAGTTTAAATTTATATTTTTTTCTTTTATTTTTCTCTACTCTATTTCCTATTAAAAAACTATATTTCTTATTAAAAAGAGTATATTTTTTATTTAAAAGTTAAAGTCATTTGAATTTACATTTACTTTTCTTTATTTGTCTCTCTTAAAAATTTTATATATTTTTATTTTAATTTCCTTTATTTTTCTCTCTTCTTAAAAATATTATATATTTTTATTTGAAAGGTAAAGTCATTTAAATTTGCATTTAATTAAGTTTCTTGTTAGAATTTTTCATAACACTTTTAATTATTTTCAAAAAAATATTATATATTTTTATTTGAAAATTAAAGTCATTTGAATTTGCATTTAATTAAGTTTCATGTTAGAATTTTTCATAATGCTTTTAATTATTTTCAAAAAACAAAATATGGAATAATTTTTTTTAAATTAAAAGTAATTTAAAATATCATCTATAATATATTATAATATTTCAAAAAAAAAACACTTAATTTCTTTTTATAATAATAATAAATAATAATAACACCTTTCACATGTTATTATTGTTATTTTCTTACTTAAATATTTCATTATTTTTAAATAATATTTTGATATTAAAATAATCAACTCTATATATTTTAATTTTATTTTGAACAATTATTTATTAATATTACATATTCTAATTTATGATTTCTTAATTATTTTTCAACTTTTTATATACAATTTAATGCATATTCACTTTCTTAACTCCTATGTTTAATGTTATTCCTATGTTTAATGTTATTGACTTTTCTTTTATACTATTATATATATATAAATAAAATTAATCACATTCTTACATAGGTATTGTGTTTTCCATAAATTCTTCATATGCACTGTACTGTTTTGATGCATTGACCATGCCTGAAAACTAAAGTTTCATATTTCTTCAATCACAATCACAATGCAAAATAGTAAAATAAAAAATAGTAAGTTTTCTATTTTTATTTAAATGTTTTATTTTTTTGGTGTTTTTATAAATATGTTTGTTTTTATAATTTAAATTAGATTTCTGAATATATAAATAGATTCAATTTATTAAAAAACATTGATACATTCAAATTATTCAAACTTAAATTTGTAAATCCAACTATTTCTCACTAAATTTCAAACAATATTATAAAAAAAAAATCAAAATATAAAATATTTACACTACCCTGTAATAAACAGTAAACATTAAGGAAAATCACTTCAATCAGTTATCATGTAAAATAAAAAACGTTTGAAGGAATCGCTTCGAACAATTATCCCAAGTACAATAAAAACTTTTACCAATTTTTACCAATTCTTTTTGCCACGTACACACAGCTTTGAATTTTCCAGTGATTACATATAGCAGAATTTCCCCAAAAAAAATAGGTTATAAGACGAGCCTTATTTACGGACGCGCATTGATATTTACAGGATCGATTTAATGATGTTCAGTTATTTGCATCTCTTTCACAACAGAAAGAATTTCGTGCTATACAGAATTCTAGTTTGCATAATTTGATGACAAAAGGCGTCGAAGTTGCCAAGCCAAGATACCGACGAGAATAATCCTTTTCGAAGAGAAATCTATATAAAACTGATTATAAGCAACAGTCTTTCACGCAAATTCATATGACATCGCTGATTGATACCAGAACAGAGTTATTTTTGTAATCGGTTTGGCTTTTATTTCCTATCTGTACATTTTTTTACAAGTTGTGGATAGTTACAATATGAAGCAAATACAATAACATCTGCAGCACCCATTTTTTACAGAGCACAGCCAAACCTATTCGTACTAAACTACTGATACAGCCCCTAGAAAAGTAGAGAAGTAATTGCAAGCGAGACAATTTAAATGATGCATAGCACATAGATAGGCAAGCAATAAGCCATATATAACGGTTACTTTGATCGCGGATATCCAATTCCATGGCGCTTCGAAGGGAATAGCAAAAACACCACACTGGACGCAAATCCAACACAACCAGGAAGAGCCATGACGAGCGACTTCTTGTCGTATGACAGTGACGGATAAAAGCAGTGCGCGACGTTGGTATTCATGAGAGCGACTGTACCAAATACCACAACTGATAACCCGGCGTGCACGAAGTCTCCGAATCTTAGTCTGTATGCAGACAGATCAACAGGACTGGTTGTGTTCAGAGTGCCGAAGAATATCCATAGCCCGGTCTTGGTAGCGATACCATAGTATAATTTGCCGTCTTCACCGTGGAAGCTGTCCGTGAACGAGTCAAAGTAACAGGAAAGAGCACAAAATCCCAATAGAAACGCAGTTATGATTTTATTTACCTTCTGGCAGTGGCCTTCGTTGGTGAAAGCCGGAGAAAGAATATGGAAAACAAGAACTGTGGCTGTGGGAAGCAATTGCACAAGCTTAGCTATGCTTTCAAGGCCTTTCTCCGCAGCTTTTATTGCGGTTCTTCTTAATATCGAACTTTTAACTTCTCCACCATCCTCGTCTTTTGTTGTAGCTGAAACACCCAATGATCCTGCCATCTCTGTTACTTATTTTTCTTGGATCGCATTCGGTGCTTCTGGATAGATATATAGATCATATTTTGGTCATTGGCGAGGTGTTTATTTCCGTGAAGGAAATGCACATAATAGTGAGATTAATAGTTTGCTCGTAAATTAGAATCTGGAACTCTTCCATTTCTAAACAAACTTATCTAATACGAAATATCGAATCGAAATAAAGACCAATCATATGGTTTCTTAATCGAAATGCGGGGATTCGGCAAGGTAACAGATCATTGGTTGAAATTTAAACGATGGAGAACACAAGTTTTAGCGTGAGAGACAGATTTTATTTAGGTGAGCAGAGCGGGCGACCAAAGAAGCTCTCTGAACTCATTGGTGAACACAATATCTGAAGAAGCTCTCCGAACTCATTGGTGAACAGAGACGGGTAGAATATCTGTCCGCATGTGATGTCCTTGTATAGCCCCGCACAAGCATAGTCTTGTGAGTTTAATCTTGTAGTTAAAATATTTTTTGATCATGGCAGAAATTTTGGCTATTATCAGTTATATTGGAACTCAAGTTTGGTCCTTAAGTTTCGTGCAGGATGGAATAATGGAGTTTCAAATATAATGGAACAATAAGAGTCTTATGTTTACCCAATTATGAATATATGTAGATCTTCTTAAAAAATCATCAAATTTTCAAATCGATTAAAACTTTAAATTGGCAGAATTCAAGCAATCGGAGAGAAGTTTAATAGACAGCTCCTTGTATTAACAAACCTTCTTGTAGATTTGACTCGACTGGACACTAGGGCTATCATTGTTGCAGTGACAAGTGACGAGATGGAATGAAAAACACGGCATATTGAATATTATCTTTGAATTTAAGAATGAACTCACCTGAGAATAGAGGATGGGTGGGCCGTGCCATTCTTCTCCAGCCATTTGTATACACAAGCTCTAATGTCTATAAATTGTGGTCGTTGTAAGTCCCAATCGCTTCAGTCAGCACCAACGTTTCGTAAATGGGTAACGAATGATCTCAACTTTCACTACTTGTACAAGAAATCTCGCACCAACTTTTTAACTTGTTATCCTTCTTTTATATCAAAGACGGTAACTTGCAATGGATGGTTATGATAGAAGATGGAAATTTTGTTAATCTTCTATGATTTTTGTGATTTTAAATCAAGTTATTATGGAAATAAAAATGGTTTTCTTTTGGTTATGTAAATTCTGGTCTCTTATGCACCAAGCTGGTTATTTCAAATAAATTTGTTTTCCTTCAATAAAATGATGAATCAATTACATTAGAGAATAGTAATCAATAATAACTGTCCCTACTATTAATTAAAAAAATAATTTATAATTAATTAAAAATAAATAAACAAATAAAATAAAAACTCCAAAAACTTAATAATACATTAATACCGTTTCCAGGAGGATACTCAATGTCAATGTAATTTAATTCCATAGTTTTTATTAAATTAATTTCAGCACACCGTTATCGCTTCACCTATGTTAAAAGGATGCCAAATCGAAAACTATACTGAATCCACATACACGGCACCAATCGATTAATGTATTTGTGATGTAAATTAGAGAACCAAACTATATCCACATGTAATACAACGACACAAATAAATTAATGTAATTGGAATGTAATAATAATTTTCAAATATCTTTGCTTTATTTAAGTATGTTGTATTAAATATATTAATAATAATTTTTTTATAGGTACAATTAAGATTTGGAAATAATGGAGTAAGCGTAAGCGCCAGTTCTAAGAGTTTAGTTCTTAGTTGAGAGTCTAGTTGTCTTTGGTTTGCATGTAACCGACTCAGTAGAGTCTTTTCCTACTTAAGAATGTAATCTGTCTTCATTGAATAATAGAGAACTGAGCATAACCTCAACGTGTGTTTGTTTCGCATATTTTATTTTGATATCAAAGCCATAGGGAGAAGTGCAGAAATTCATAAAGATCCGCATGTCCCTCCTCTGATAGGGTGCGGCGGCACACTACTCGAGATTCCCGCAAAATTTCCGCAACCAAGATAACGTTACAGTGCGGAAATCTTTAGAAATTCCCGCAAACAGAGTACTCGAGAGGTGCGGACATCCTGCAGCCGGAGTACATGTGCCACTATAGTAAGCCTCTCCTTGGCGTTAACTAGATTTTCACTCACTCTTTTGGGATTCTCAACCGATCAGTTCAAGCCCGTTGAAGCCTATTTTCCAAGAGTGATGATGCGGTCATTGGCTGGCATCTCCTTTCTTGGCTGACTTACCTCAATGAAGCCAACAAGTTAGATGGCTTGAACATCATTAACCAGAAATTCAAGATGCAGATGCTCATGGAGGGTATGGTGTCTAGAACATTGCTAAGGGAACTGAACTAAAACCTGATGCGGCTGTAGGTGCGACAGCAACACATATCCAAGATTGGGAGAAGCGCGAAAACGGGGCAAAGGTATTGTTGCACATGTCAGTTAAAGATAGCATAATTCCACATATTAGAGAAACTACAACTTCTGCTGCAACATGGACAACGCTTAAATCATTGTATAAAACTAGCAACACAAATCGCATTTTGTTCCTGAAAACTAAATTTCTAGGCATTAAGATGAATGGAAATGAATCTGTTAGTTCATTTTTGGGTTTCATTAAAGAGGTGAAAGACAAGCTAGTAAATATAGGTGAAACTGTTTCCAACACTGACCTGGTCACTATTACCTTAAATGGTATGCTAGAAGATTATCATATGTTCATAACAAGTCTCGCAACAAGGGAGAAACCTCATACTTTTAAAGAACTGACAGGTATTTTGCTGCAAGAGGAAGAGAGGCGTGGGAATCTGAAGCCTCACAATACAGATTTGGCACTGTGGTCAAATAAGAGATCCTCAAGAGGGAGATCAGGAGGAAGAGGCAGAGGAGACAGTTCATGGCAGAGAAGTGGTTCATGGCAAAGATACAGTTCATCATAGAGAAGACAATCTCCAAATCAAAGTATGTAATCTGACAGGAATGAGTCAAATAATTGTTTTTATTGTGGTTGACCTAGACATATTGTTAGAGACAGTCATAAGAAGAAAAATGATGAGGCTAGGAATAAAGCTAAAACACATTCAGTTCATTATGCAGAAAAATCGTCAAATCATGATCTCAGATTATTTATTGCTAGTGATGATATTGATGAACCCTCAAATTTTGAATCACAGGATCTTAGGTTGTGTGTGTCTAACACTGCTTTATCTGTTGAAACTGATGATTATGATGCCTGGTTTGTGGATTCTTGAGCATTAGTACATATGACTTGTAATAAAAATTAGTATGTTAATTTTAAATAAACACAGAATGGCGCCATCATATATCTTGGTGATGACCACACTCATCAGATCAAGGGATATGGAGACATTCCTGTGACATTGTCGAATCATACTATTCGTCACATTCACAATGTGGTTTATGTGTCAGGGATAAAGAAAAATTTGATCTCCGTGTCCACCATTACAGATCAGAACTTGAAGGTTGAATTCTTCAAGAATTATTGCATAGTGAATGATCTACTGGACCACTTCCAAATTGTTGCAACGAGAGTTAGAGCAGGAGGCCTATACAAACTTGATGTTACCAACAAAGCA
>JZKD02S2021077.1:15575-38902 GCA_000966675.3 Picea glauca
GAATCCTAAATCTAGTATAATATCTCCGATGTTGAAATCTCCAATGTTGGCATTCAGCCTAAACTCCCTACTTGTTCTCCTCCTTGTATGTAGGTGATTGACTATTTTTTGTTATATATTTCCTTCTACCTCTACGCTACATCTTGAGTTATACTGAGGCTCTTGCTTATACTGCGTGGTATTATAGTGTGGTTGCACAGTGTTATACTACGGTTGCGCAATGTTGTATGGTTGTTACGCAGTGTTGTACTGGGTTGGTATTTGATTAAACTAGGGTGCAAATTTCTCAATCATCATTTATGCCTGTACTCGATATGCATATGATGTTCTCTCTCTCATAAACTACATGGTTCTACAATATTTGTCATCATGGCCTACTAACATGAAAAGGTTGCAATACAAGCTCTTTGTCACTATCTGGTACGTCTACATCATTGGGAAATGATATGGATCGTAACCATGTTTCTAACCTATCTCACAACATAGTCCTCCCATTGGTAATGGATTTGGCATTCTTGTTTCCATGTACTACACGAATGTTGGACATTCCTTCTTATGGCGTCCTTATGTCCTACATGTGGTACACCAAACAACTTCTCTTTTTTCCTTGTTCTTGTTATGGTTTAGTTGGAAAGTTAAGTTCTTCATATCCTCCTTCATCTCCTCAATGGATGGATATGTCTTTTGATATTGGTTATCTTCCAGTTGTAGGGCTTACTATAGAGCCTCTTCCTACATCTGAAACTTATGTTGTCGCAGTGGCTATTTCAAGTGTGGTAACATTGAATTGATGAACAAATTCCTATGTTGCATATCTTTCATGACATATTTCATATTTCCTTTTAATAGCTTGAATATTTGGTCAATCCCCCATATGGATTCTCCTGGTTTCTGTCTAATCTCTATCATATCGTTTATTTCTTTTTAATATATGATTTTCAAGAAACACCAAACTTTGCATTATTAAAGGAAACTGAGAGAGATATATGATTTTGTGGAAGTCACACCACTTTTTAGTGTCCTTATTCATATTTTTGTTACCCTTCTTTTCTTGTGGCTTGGATGAGTTTTAGGGAGGATATTATTTAGGGTTGTATTTATCATACTTTGGTTGTTTTAGATTTTCATACCTGAGCTCTCATTTGTTCTGGTGCCTAAATTTATTCTCAATTTGGACAACATATTGATAATCAACAACCAATGATGACATGTCCAGAAAATCCATTTTAGTTTGGATGTATCTATGTAGAGCCACACAGTATTTCAAAAATAAATTTCTCTCGGAGTATTTGATACCCAACTTGGTGCGCAAGGTATGGAAGGTATTGGTGAAATATGGCATTGCTTGGCCCCTCTCTTGTTGCGGTGTGGTCCATCTCATGTACTGGTCATCATATTTGTCAACAGGGTAATATTATTCCTTGACCTCATCCACAAAAATATCTCAAGTGGTCTTAGCCCCATATATTCCAAACTCCTCTGTGGAAATTTGATCCAAGTAACCTTCCCACCAATTTTTAACATAAGGGAGAGCCTTGATGAGTGTGAAGGTGATATTTTCCCTGTCAGAGAGGTTGTGAATAGAGAAATAACCTTCTAGCAGATTTAGCCATTTTTCTAGGGAATCCACATCTATCTGTCCTTAAAATATGATAATATCAAAATTAACTTGTACCTTGAAAGGATATGTGCCTCCAAAGTGGTCACTTGATGAAGATGTGCATGTTGTTATTACCAGTCATTAAAGGATGTGGGAAAAATTCTCCATCATTTCGTCCCTCTATCGTGTGAGAGCTTTCTCAAGTAACAGATTAATAGAATTGTTTTCTCTTTCTTTTTTATTTTCTTCTGCCATGGAGGGTTTCTTGGGCGTGCGAGAGAGATTTTCCTCAAGAGATATAAGATCAAGACCCAACTTGTTATACTCGAACCTTGTTGGGGACATGCACTAAAAAATGATCAAGAAAAGCTTGCTCTAATACCACTGATCCATATTATTTTTTAGAATGAAATGAAAGAAGAGATATCACAATTAAATTTACATAAATATTTCAAGAAACAAAGAATAGATTAATACATGATTTCCATTAATGAAATAAATGTACAAATACTGTAAAAATACAGAGTGAAAGACTCACTATAATGGTGGTAGCTTATCTCTGAGAAGAGATGTGATGGCTACTCACATTTGAAAGAAGACGATTGTTACAATGAGGCTCTAAAGGAATTGTTAACATAAGGAAAATCCAAAACCCTAACCTTGAAACATGAAAATCCAAAAGGGTTGAGGGCCCCAATGGTCTAGTTGATATGTCAACTTACTAGGGGAATAACTTTTGCATATGATAGTTTTTTTGGGTACTTGATACACCATTGGAAAGGAATATCCAAGAAGAACATATTGTGACTAGATTAGGCCAATTCCCTTGGCACTTGCTTGGGCCTGAAATCCCAAAAAAAATGTCATTTAGTGTCTGAAAATTGGCTTAGGTTGATGGACAATTAGCATGGATTGTTGGTTGTCATTGATGTCAACCATTGGAGAGTGATATTGTATATTTATTTCAACCCTTAGTAATCGATGTCAACCCTTGGAGAAAGTCCGGTAGCGAATTCAAGTAGCACAAAAGTTTGGGTAATGGACCCAAGTTTGTTTGATGTATAACAATATGATTTTTAATATATTTGAAGGTAATACTATTCTATATGGATAGTAAATGTCATTCAAGTTCCGGTGGTATGTGGAAGTTCACATAAATCCTCACAGTTAGAGAGTTATGGCCATCTGAAGTTGGAGAACCTAGGTTTGGTTAATGGACCCAAGTTTGTTTGATGGATAATGGTATGTGTTTTGATATATTTGTAGGCAAGAATATTCTATATGGATAATACATCTCATTCCATTTCCAGTGGTATGTTGAAAATCAAATAAATCCTCAAGGTTAGAGAGTTATGTCCATGTGAAGTTGGAGAACCCTCATGAGTAATCTAGAAGCTCCCAAAAATCAAAGTAGTCAAAGTGTTTGCAAAGAATAAATTATTTAAATAATAAAGTGAAGTGATAAGTGTACTATAAATAAAAGTGGATACAAAAGGAATTGTTTAAATAATAAAGTTAATGGAGAAATTACTAAGTGGACAAGTGGTTAGAAGTGGGTTAACCCTAAAATAAGGAAAGAGGGTTAAGATGGTTAAAAGGTAACCCCTTGAGGAAGCTACATGAAAGTATAAATAAGAGGAAATGATCTCTAATTTTAATCATAGTTGACAATATTGAATATACAAAAGTGACTGAGGTAACCAAAGGATATCTAAACCGAATTTCAGAGGGAAGGTGAAGTAAAAATGGCTGAAATTCAAGGGAGGATAAATTCTTTTGATGATGCTTCCTAAGGTATGTTATTTACAAGTCATGTCACCATTTTTACAATAACGTTTTTTATAGAATGATTCATACCATGAAATTGGGAAGTCATTGAGGAAATATATCTAAGTAGCCATGGTACAAATTTTAGCTTGTGGGTCGTTGTATTTTTGGATTTAGACTATGTGGAAAATAGGGTTTATGGCTAGTCCTAAAACTAGTCTAAAACAACTGTTTCGGATAAAAATGCCATAACTTCTTCATATCAGATCCAAAATTAGTAATAACAAATGTTTTGGTTAGAGTACACTATTTAGTATTCTCTGTACAATTTACATATCCATACAACAAATATTATGTGTGGGGAACGCTCTACAAGTTCGCTCTCTAGAATAATCCATAATTCAACAAGGTATGCCATTTTTTCTATAACTCCTTTTCTTAGAGTTTTTATTGGCACAGGGGAAGACTCATGGTTCAACGCTTCAACAACGCCCCAAAAAAACCCTAAGTATTGGCCCTTTTGGAAACACCTGCGAAGCAGATGAAGTATCACCCGAGGTCAAGGCAGGGGGGTTGCAAGACTCAATTGTCTATAACCTAGATGGGATACAGATCTGTGATCACAATACTTAACATAGGACTTAGCAATTAAAATTCATTAGCATTTAACCCTTATTCACATTATGGGTAAAACCATAATTACAGAGTAGCACAATATTCAACAAGATATAACACATTTAAGCTCTTAGAGCATAGAGATAGATCAGATCTAACATTCATTTACATTACTAAGCAGTAAGATAATATATCAGATGCATTTAACATACATAAAGATAACAACACTAAGAATAAATCACATCAATCACACAAAGCAACCATAACACATGATATACGTGGTTCACCCCCAGTGTGGGGCTACGTCCACCAACTATTCTTCTTCTTTATTATCTTCTGTCAATATTCTTACATGCACAGTGCCTCAAAACGCACTCTCCATAGGACAAGAGATCTGCGTGCACCTCGCCAGATCCTCCTTCCATGAGTTAGGTCACATCACAAATCCTACACACAGTCTCTTACAACCACTTTCACTTAGCTCTACAAGTATTACATAGTTTGCACATAGTGTTCACAACTATTCGCACTTAGCTAACATTAGCACTAAGCCATCAACTTACAACTGACTAGTACTTCTTACATCGCCTATATTTCTATTTATACATTACAAAAGGTCCTAAGCATGGGTAAAACCCATGGGCTACCATCCCATACCCATTACATAAACTCTAAACCCAAAAAGTCTGCAAAAGGTGGTGATATCCTACGATCTCCGCTTCGCCTATTGATCCATCTTCAACCAATATGTCAAAGTCCCAAAAATGGTCAAACATGACTAAGGTTTTCCAAAACTTGGTCAAGGGCCAACACGCCCCCAACACTCACCTGTGACTATTTCCGAGTAACTCTGATTTGGGTAACTCTGCCTCGAAGGCCTTGATCTTGGCTTGATATTCTTCAGCATGTTTCTTTACCTGAGCCTCCTTCTTGGAAAACTCTTGAATAAATTTCTTAGTCACCAGTCCTTCCAAGCATTGTTCCACCGTGATGACCAGTTGTTCTATTTGTGCACCTTATCTCTCAACCTCCTCAAAAAATGTGCAGGATTCATCCTGCACTGGGTGGAGCCTCTGGGTCACTTTCATGACTTTACTTTGGATGGCATGGACCTTCTACTAAACCATGCACTATTCCTGGGACATTATCATTCTCTCAACCGCTGATAGTGGCTTCAACTGTGCTTGCATTGTCTCTTCTTGTTTCTTTTCCTCCTAGAGTTGTGACTCCAATGTCCTTAGTTCTGGATCCTCTACAAGGTGCTCATAAGTCTATGCACTGTGACTGCTAAGTTTCTTTCATTCTAAGGCCAATGCCTTGATTCTTTCTACTGTTCTTCAGGTAGTTTCTTCCCTCTAATCCTGCACTTCTTGTGGATTCCTTGACACAATTTGTAGTTCCAGTTATGTTATTCATGCTTGGAGCTGCTGAATGGCTTCAACGAGCTTCTACACATGGTTCTCAACGATTTCTTCTTCCCTCTGTTCTAATTCCATTACAAAGAAAAGTGCTCTAGTGACTTCTTCTTTAACTCCCATCTGCACCACGAGCAACTATTCCTTTTTCTTCTGGATCTGTTCTCTATCCTCTGCAAACTTTTCCTGGAGGTCGTATTTCTCTTGTTGTGCAAACGAAAGTTTCTCTATGGATTCCTCCTTTTCTTTCTTCAAGGCCTCTGTGGCCTATTCTTTTTCCTCCTGGATGCGATGAAGGTGATCTTCGGTCGAGTCTGCTAATCTGTGTAGCTAGGTAGGCTCATCTCCCAACTCTTTTCCTTCTAATGGTGGTGGAGAAGTAGACACTCCGTGACTCGAATAGAGAGCATGTTGTACTCCTTTAAGCTCTGCTTCAACCCTGTCAAACAATATCTCATGTTTGTCTTCACTTCTCTACAAGATATCCTCTGAGGTGTCTGACACAGTGACAATAATAAGGTCAATGCCATCCACCATTAGCACAGTCTGAAATGGAGGTTTATTGTCTTTTGAATTCTTTTGCAATGAAGGTTTCTTTGGGGAAACCTTTCTTTTTATTGGATGTCTCTATCTCTTCAAGGGGATCTTTAGGTGGTGTCATTTCGCCCTTCTTCTGCTTGTCTTCTTCCCCCTCATTCTCTTATTTTTCCACTTCGTCACCTCCTCCCTCTTCAGGTGAATCTGATGCAGCCTTCTCTAATGCGTTGTTCAGTTCTTGTACCTCTTCTTTCTTCTTCTTCCTGTTGTTGTTGGGTGTATCATGTTCTTCTTGGGTAACTACATGACTTCCAATGAGGTCGAGGTCAACCAGTTTTGTCTGGTCTACTAGTGTAAGGAATTCTTCAAGCCACTCCTTAGTGATTTCCTCCATGTCTTCCTTAGTGAGTTTGTAATAACTCTGCATCTCCAACTTGATTTCATCTCTTCGTGTGGTAATATATATAAAATTCCTCTCTATGCAGAACTTTGCAAATGGGATGAACTAATGTAGTGTATTCAGTGTCATGAAAGGGAAGGATTCAATAGCCCTCCTCAACTGCAGATAATAGTTGTGGAACACTATGTTTGACTTCCATTTCTTTGTCATGTCACTTGAGTACCATAGCATAGTGAACTTTGCAGCTAGTGGTTCAAACGACTCAATTTTAGGGAAGGTTGCTCCTTTAGGCATATCCCAAGTAATGAAGGTGATGAGAATCAACAACCAACTAAAATGAAACTCATAGCCCTGATCCTGAGATTCACGGTAGTATTTCTCTAACTAGTTGACTAGGTAGCTCACCCAGTTCATTTTCAATCCCTCAATGCATTTTCTTGTGAGGTCAACAACGAACCACGTGACCTACGTTGGTCTGTTCTTCCTGATGATCTTACCAGGGATCAATTGGAAATCTAGGCACACTGCGCCATTTTGGATGGAGGCTAACTTATAGCCCTGCTTCCCTTTCTCTACATCTCCATAGGTGTCTTTTATTCGCTACACCAAGGTGTGATCTGTAGCCTTCCCTAGGTAAAAATCTTGTGGGTCTATTCCTTTCATGTTTAGTCCGATGATCCAGTGGATCAACATTAGATTTATTGTGATATGATTTTCCAGCCATAGGTAACCACAATGGAAACATGACAGCAGGATCTTAACACACGTGTTAACCTCCTGATGTCTTTGGAAGTGTGGTAACTTCATCACATTGAGGATCATGGACCTTGCGATATCCATGGGCCATAGATGGGGGATTATCTTCGACTTCTTCCCCGTTGTCTTGGTCAGGTATCTATGTGGTGTGATAATTCCATAAGTCTTGTGGTCTCCTAAGTTATATTCGTTGATCTTCAATGTCATAATCCTCTCCAACTACAATTTGACTGTGCGTATCCCCTTTTGGAGGTACGCAGTGATCAATGTGTAGTCAAAGTCCCTCAATACATTTTCACAACTCACCACACCATCCAGTGGTGGGATGTAGTCAAGAAGAATTGATGGGATGAGCTTCACGTTCGCTAGGTCATCACGATGCTTACTACATTTCTTAGAAGTGGGTCAGCTAGACCGACACTTCACATTTGATGAGGATGCTTCCAATCCTCATGTTGATGATGCTTGTATGCTTTTTGACATCACCTTCTCATCCATGAGGTCTATGAGAATCTCTTCGACGGACTTTTCTACTACGCTAATTTCATCCGACATGCACGCTCGAGATCAAATATCTCAGGTCAGTGAACAAACACTCAAGGTAATAGATGAGTGGTGAGGTCTCAATAAGCACAAAGTGGTAATAGTCAGCTCTCTGTGGGCTCGAATAATCATTGTTTTGAAAAAATTTCCATGGTAAGACATTCAACGGGTTAAATATATATCATCGTAATGGATCCCTCCAATGGGTAGGAATGCCTCAATTAGTTCCATCTATTATGGTGTGGTTCTAATGGTCCAATGGACAACGTTCCGGCAATAATTATGTTTCTATCCATTCTGTAATATCATTCTAATGGTCAGGACACCTCCAACGGTCATATTTCTCTATTGTGGTGAAGTGCCAATCTGCGTTTTTCTACTATTCTGGTGAGGTTCGAATTCTGTAAAGCTTCCTTCTACTGTTACACATTATTTTGGTCACCCTGATGATGATTACATAAACATGTGCTCATGTTCCCAATATGATCTTCTTCTTGAGAAAAGAAACCTATTTCCACCCTTGCAAGATGAATTTTTGGAAGGTTGTCGTAGGATGCTCCCTTTACACAGTGCGGAAATCTATGATTTCAACAGGCTGAACTATAGCCAGCCCAAAGAATTTTTGCAGGATACTATATATACATGTCACAACAACACTTTAAAACTAAAATAATAAATAAGTTCTAGCAACTTATAGCAGTGGAATCTTCTGGAAATATGAGGTGGTGTCTATATGGTTACGATCCTACTGACTTCTCTGATTTGGTGGGATCATCCTCATATCTTTAACCACTTCAGTTTCTCCTATATAATGATAGGCTTCTCATGGAAAAGGCTAGAGGTACAAGAATAAATAAGAATAGAGACTGAAGAAAGAATAGGTTGAAGACTGTGTGAAGAATCCTATTTCAAGTGATGCTTGAGGTCTCCATTCATTCATCAAGATTTTGTGAAAAGTATTCATGTGAATGTCATAGAAAATGTATGTGTGTGTCAAAACAAAGAGCCACTAAAAGGGAACTTGTGACATCAAGGTGATTCAATTGTAATTTCTACCTTTCATTAATATAATACGGTGGCACGTATCTTTCCCATAAAATGACTGATATTTTATTACATGACTCCTTGATCACATGTTTAGGTTGTCATTGAATTTCACTATTGTTTCTTTCATGTTGATTGATTTTTGTTATTGCAGATCTGATCTCATAGGAACATCAGAGTAAGGTAGGATCAACAAATACATAAGGAAGCAATTCATGAGGAATGTTATCTATTCCTTCTTTTGTAGTTAAAATCAATGATTGAAACCTAGGGAAAGCATCTTGTTCTGTCTTGTTTTTTTCTAGATCCAGGTGGATCTAGGGGGATTAGTTCATTTCCATATATACTGATTTACTCATTAACATCTGTGAAGTCCTATTTGGAACCTCCTGCAATTTTTATAACTTATCTTTCTTATTGCTGAGCTTTATGGCCTTCTTCCCTGTGATCTGCATCTCTGGATTCCCTTTTTTGTTCTTGTTCTTATCTCCTCTTGGCATAGTAACTTTGCATTGTTGAGAGTCTTTCACAAGGTTCAAGGTTAATACTTCTTCTCGTTCTGGAGTAGGTGTTATACTTTCTTGTATGGATAGGTTCTTCAAGTATTCCTGTGTTCTTTCAACTTCGACAGCCAGGTCTCTGGCCCTAAGTTGCTTTGACTTGTCCTCTTGTTCTTATATTAAGTGCGCTATTATCCTAGCCATGAAATCCATTAATTCTTCTTTTTATTTTCTAGAGCTTCCTCTTCTTATTTCTTTCAGATCTGATCTTTCTCAATCCAAGTCTTTCCTAACAAAAGTGCAAATAGAGCGTTGTTCTCAACAAACTTAATGACCTCAAATTCTTTTCCTATCCATGCTCCATGAGAAATCATAGGTACATGGGTAAGTCTTCCACATAGGGTTATCAAATTTCCTTTAAACAATCCTATTCCTCTCAGTGAAGGAATCATATCAGGCTTTCCCAAAATTTCCCAAGTACTTTATGTCATAATGTTTGTTGGGTTGTGGGAAAGGTACAAATATCTCCCTTATTTCTACAGTTCATGATGTAATATTGATTGACTTTTCAATTAATTAGGAATAAATAAGATAGGAAATAGTTAATATGTCTCCCATCGTCATTATTGAAATTATATTGAATAATATTCTAAAATACGATTGGAATTGTTTGATTTTGTTACAATATTTGTTAAATATTGTCAAACCCGAGATAGTAAAGGAGATCTTAAAGATGCACAAGCTATTGGAGGTTGAGGACTTTTTGGTTGAAAGTAGTTGAAGATGATTGAGCTTTCTATATTGTAATTTTATAATAGCAAAGAATTTCTGAGGATCTTTGGATCCTCAAGATGGCTTAATTTTCCCATATTATTGTAATATATATAGAGGGTAATAGATCCAAAGAAGATAGAAAAAGAATTGCATCTAAAGTATTCAGATTTTAGAATTTCTCTGCAAAAACAGTTTTTGTAAAATGTTATACCAGCTATGGAATCAATAAAGGCTTCAAGAACTTTTACCATTTGGATATACTAAGCTTCCAGTAGCAATGCTTCTGAGGACCAAGGGCCCACTCTGAAGGAGTTACTGTTCGATCTATAATTGTATCAATTTTATCTTTGTTTTATGATTTAAGTTTCTTTTTCAATAGTTAAAATGAATGCTTAAGTGTGCTAGTATGCTATTTTCATATCAAGGGTAGATATTTCCTTCAAGTATTAATGATTGTTGCTCAAATCCCTATTGTCGTAGTTTACTACCTGATAGTTTCTCATATTTTTAGATGCGCTATTTTATTCATTCAGATTCGCTAGCACTGTTCCTTTCAAATTAGTTTGCAATTGTTGTTCCTTTCAATTAGTTTACAATTGTCATTCCTTTCAATTAGTTTACGATTGTTGTTCCTTTCCATTAAAATTATAGTTGTTGTTTCTTTCAGTAAAGCTAGATTTACTGCATCTTTCAATTAAATTACAATTGTTGTTTATTTTCATAGATAGAGTAATTTGCTTATAATGTTATTTCTTTTCCAGTAATATTTGATAGTTAATTTTACAAGTCTTTGCTTAGATTCAATTCCTGCTTTTTAGTTAGAAAGATTAAGTTAAATCCCTTTTATTCCACAACATGTTGGTAATTATATTTCAATTTCATTAATGCTTAGAATCTTTAAGTGAACATTTGAGGAACTTTATTGTTGATAAACTCAAATCTTCTCTGACTACACGATTTTAGCCTCTATAGGCTATCTGCATAGATTTTGCTAATATTCTTGAGATAAAGATGCATCCTCCGGTTGATAAATTAATGTTAAACTAAGGATTTTTTTAAGACATATTTAGAGTCCAACAATTTTCACCTGCATTTCCTGATCTAGAACGTAGTCTATGTCAAATTCTCCTATTCTTGTTTCTATTTGTTGTTTCTCTTTCAAGATCTTTGATAAAATGGTGTCTCTGTGATCATTCATAATTTATTTTGTCTGCAATAATATAGCCTTCCTCTGGGTTTTCTTGTCTCACGTTCATCTTTTCAACCTTAGCAATCATTCTAGGGAAATCCAAAACTTCATGATAAACAACTTTACAACAAAGGTAGGTAGGATCTCTACCAGGGCATTCCTTAGAAAGATCTTCCAGTCTTCTACAACTGTAACAAAGAGTCAATCCTCTCTTTCTCTTAAATGATCCCCAACCTTTTCTGAACTGCGCACTACAATCATAGTGATGCACCTGCAAAAAATTCTTTCTAGGATCCTGCATCCACTTGTGAGTCCAAAAATTCTTTCTATGCATAGGAATAACATACATTTCACTATTTTTATTAGATATATTCATATAATATCTTCTTTTTTATAGTTGTTCCCTAGCTTTCAAGCTAGCACAAAATCTATCAAACATACCTAGATCCATTCTTTCGAAGAAAAAAATTCCACTTATCTTACCTCTATCAGAGTACAAATCTTCAATATCTTACCTCTTTTCTTCATATTGGACTTCTCTTCTTATAACAGAGCTTCACGAGTCAAGTAGAGTACTGCTCACTAGGCCAACAGATCTATGCATAGATCTTTCTCTTTTCTTTAGTTCCTAGCAATCACAGTTTCAAGTTCCAGCAACATAACCATTTGTTGGAACAGGGGCAAACCAAGGGTTCAACGCTTCAACAATGCACCAGAAAAACCCTAAATACCATCCCTTTCAGGAACAACTGTGAAGCATATGAAGTCTCACTCGAGGTAGAGGAAGGGGGGGTTGTAGGACTCAAGTGTCTACAACCTACATGGGACACATATCTGTGATCATAGTACTTAACATACCACTTAGAAGTTAACATTCGTTAGTGTCTAACCCTTATTTAGATCGTTGTTAAAACCCTAATTATAGAGCAACGTAGTATTCAACAATATCTAACACATTTAATCACTTAGAACATAGGGATGGATCAGATCTAGCATTCATTCACATTACTAAGCACTAAGATACTATATCATATGCATTTAAAATACATAAATATAAAAACACTAATCATAAATCACATCAATCACACAAAGAAACCATAACACATGATATACGTGGTTCACCCACAGCGTGGGGCTACATCCACTAACTCTTCTTCTTCTTTATTATATTATGTCAATCTCCTTACATGCACAAAGCCTCAAAAATCAATCCGCATAGGATAGAAGATCTATGTGCACCTCGCCAGATCCTCTTTCCCCAAGTTAGGTCACAACACAAACTATATACATAGTCTCTTACAACCACTTTCACTTAGCGCTGCAAGTATTACACAGTTTTCACATAGCGTTCACAACTATTCCCACTTAGCTAACATTATCACTAAGACATCAACTTACAACTGACTAGTACTTATTACATCACCTAGATTTCTATTGATACATTACAAAAGGGCCTAAGCATGGGTGAAACCCATGGGTCTACATTCCATACCCGTTACATAAACCATAAACCCAAAAAGTCCTCAAGAGGTGGCGAGATCCCACGATCTCCACTTCGCCTGGTGCTTCGTCTTCGACCAACATGTCGAAGTCCCAAAAATGGTCAAACACAACCAATTTTCTCCAAAATTTGGTTAAGGGCCAACAGGTTCCAAGTAGTGAAGTCTAGAGGAATTGCATAAAAGACACTAAGAACCATTTTGTACCATTTTTAGATCTTTATTCATTATAGGTACATAGTTATTATTATTTCAAGTTAGGGTTGTCGACTAACCCAAAATTAGCCATGTGAGACTAAAGTAAAGTTTGATGAAAATGCTAGTCTCTTGTTGTTAAAGTTAAGGATGGTTTGCAGGTATGTGATCTTATACACCAGGTCTATTATAGAGTTACAAATCATATTTGGATGATGAAATTGATGAGGGTTTTTGGTTGAGGTACATATTGGGTACATGATTGAGACAAGTAGTTGATGAGTTGGCACATACATGAGGTGTATAGTTGATGATATTGGTACATCTTGATGAGTAGTTGATACATGATCAGAACATACTTGGTACATGGTTGGAGTCACTTGTCAGTAGTATTTTTGACACATGGTTTATGGATGATGTAGCATACTTGTATTGGTATATTATTAGAAGAACATATTGTTCTTGGTGATGATTATAATTTGTTGTGTTATGCTTAATTGATGAACAAATTTGAGAGTTGTCTTGGTGATTAGTATTGGTGAGTAGATCTGATTTGGTTGATAATATTGATGAGACAGGTTGTTGTGATAGGTTGTTTGGACAGGTTTTTGTGACATGTTATTTGTACAGGTTTGGTGTATGGTGTACTTCTTCATGGTACAGGTTCAGGCACAGGTTGGTGCATGATTCATGCACTTGTTTATGGTACATGTTGATTACAGGTTGTTTGGTACATGTTGGTTAATGGTTGATTCACTTTTTAATGGTACATTTTGATTATAGGTTGAGGTACACGTTGATGCATGGTTCAGGTTATTGGTACAGGTTGTTTGGTGCAGGTTTATTGGTACAGGTTTACAACAATATATCTCACAGTGATAGCATGACAGGGGTTCCATCATTCTACTTATATGTCAAGGAGGTTGGACGTGGCAAGGACAAGTGGTTGTAGCAACCTTCCGGTTGTAGCCAAAGAACATAGGGGGTTGTATCCTCCTTCTAGTTGTAGGAAAGAATTAGGGAGTTGGAGCTTCCCTCAGGTTGTAGCCTGAGAAACTAGGGGGTTGGAGCCTCCTTCTAGTTGCAGTTAGAAAACAAAGGAATTTGGTGCTTCCAATGAATGTAATTCTTAAAGACATACAAGAAAAAATATTTTGCGGTTTTATCCCATTTTGGATTTCCACGTAAAACACTGATGTATTGTGTATGTGTGTGATTGCTCATTTTTTCATTGTTTATTTACTATGAAACTATTGGATGATAATGCTACATTTATATAACACTTGCATTTTATGGTGAAAAAGGATTAAATTGATCTATTACGGATTCACCCCCATCTTAGTAATCCAACAATTGGTATCAGAGTCGGTTCCTTCAAGAAACAGTTTAACCACTGGAAGGAGATCATCGATTATTATGAGAATGGAGTACCAATGTTTAATGTTCAGAATGGTTTTAAGTATGATATGTGGAGCAAAAGGACAAAAGTATTTTTACAGGAAAATGGAAATTATATTTGGCTATGATTTGTTACATGATATGATAGTTCAAAAAGGGAAAAGAATGCATCCAAGAAGGAATTGAGGAAGAATAAAAAAATATTAATGGATTTCATTTAGGAAGGATTACCTAATCCTATAAGAGAAAAGGTTGGTAAATGTTCATCGGCCAAAGAACTTTCGGATAAGTTACAAGAAAGATATTCTTCACCCATCGCAGATTCAAAAAATGCCAAAGAAGATGAAGATTCAGATCAAGAAGAATTATGTTCACCTTGTCAAACAGATTCAAAAGATGAAGAGTACATAATAACCATAGGTATGTTGTTTTGCTTTAATTGTGAAAAACGTGGACATCTTGAAATATAATTCCATGAAGGAAATGAGACAAAAAAACTAATTGAAAAGGAAGACAATTATGAAGAAAAAATGATTAGTTATTTAGATGAACTAAGGAAGAAAACAATTCACTCAATAAATAATTGATGAAACAAAAGGCAAGTGTTAACATTTTTTAAGAATCCCAACAGGTCATCAAGAACTTAAGAACTTAGCTAGAAGAAGCCTGAAATATCGAAGAAAATATTGAATATCAAAAGCAGTATTTGGAAGACAACATAGAATCACACAAGGAACAAGCAGAAATGAGAGAGAGTATATTGAAAAATCATCTTAAGGAAAGAACTAAGGATCTAAACCAGCTTGAGGCAGAGTTTGGTCAAGAAGAGAAAGGACTTGAAGAAGAAATAATCACATTAAAAATTCAACTCTAATAAGAAAAAATAATAGAATAAGTCATGAAGTCTCAGATAATGAAGCAAGAAGAAGAGGTTGAGAAGCTGAAGAATATTTTTTCACATTGAGAAGTAAAATCGTCAATATCAATGAGAACGTTGAAGAGATAGAAACATCCACATCGGTTATAGAGAATGAAGATAAGCACTCTAGGTTGCTAGAAAAGAAGAATGAAGAAAATAGAAAGAGTTATGAAGAAGTACTGAAAGGAAGGAATCATGGTCAAATAGAATCTAAGAAAACTATTGAAGATAAATCTTCAAGAATACCATCCATGGTCCAGCCACAAAGAAGCTTCAATCATGATCATGACCAGTCAAGGAAAAAATTCAGAAGGATTACACCACAAAGAAGATCATTCACTCCCAGGTATGCAAATTTATTTTATGGTAATTTTTTTTATTTTACAAACTTTGGACATAAGGCTGCAAATTGTAGGGATTATAAAATAAATATTCAAGCAAAAAATGAGTATGTGACCCCACGTAAAATTAAATGTTACAAATGTCATAACCATGGACACACATCTAGCGATTGTAGAAGCATAATCGATACTTCCATGAAAGAGAACACTAATATCATATGTAAGAAAGTGTGTATAAAAAAATACGAAGAACATGTGAAAAAAGACCAGGTCCTGGAGATTGCAATATTGGAAATAAAATGAGATGAAGAAAATTCTACAAAGAAAAATAAATATGTCAGATACAGAAAGGTTTGGAAAATAACTAAAAGAAAAGAAGGACATGTAAAGAAGGAACATGTTCAAGAGATTGTACTTTCAAGCATTTTACTGAAATATGAATCCACACAAAGAAACAAATAAGTCAGAGCTTAAGGAGATGATGAATCTACCAAAGAAGATGATTATGAATACACATCAGAGCAGGAATTTTTCTGATCCATCCAACTTAAAGACTCCCAGGTAATATGAATATTAGACAGGGGGAGTCTATGTGATAGTTGTGACAGACCAAAGAACCATACTTTGATAAACTTGCAGAGTTTGAGAAGACAGATCCAGAGTAGTCAGTTAGCACAAGTATAGTTTTATAAATTAATCAAGACTTCATGATAGTATAGTGATAAATGGGTCACCTTTATGGACAATTGCTCAAGTAGAGTATTGGACATTATGGATAGAGATGGATTCATAAGAATACTTAGTAGGTTTGGATAGATATATGACAGTGGACGAGGGAATGGATTCATAGATTGGTTCAGACACAATGGAACATTATCATAATGGATGATAATTACATAGGAAATAGCTCAAACAATGCTAACGGATTCCAAATTGACAGATATTTTTTTGGACACATGCACTGCATACAACAATTCACATTCAAAACAGAGTAATTCTCAGAAACAAAATTGTCAAAACTCCCTAAGAAATATGAAAAGGAAGCATAGACAACAACCTCTACATCTATGATATCCACAAAATAAAATATTTTTTGAAATTTAAATTTGCTGGAATCTATTATGTTTTTAGTAAATTCAAATTTGGAATTTTTTTTCCATTTATGGAAATTCTGAATTTTGAATTCGATATTTGTAATTAATTATTGTGACTGTTGGGCAAAGATCTGATTGGACTCAACTAACTATTTGACTATGACACTTGTATAAAAACAAAATATTTATATTAATTGCAGGAGGAAAAATGGAACAACCATGTTAAAATCAATTGACCATGACTCCATGAGTGGGGAACATGTTGGAACTACCTCTGGGATGATTATTACAAGTGTAAAATCAGTGATTTGGCCATTGGAAGACTCTAAAAATCGGAGATTTAGAAAGCTGCGAAAATCCCCAAAGGAGGGAAAAAGACTTGGGCAAAAATTGATAAATAGCATATGCGAGGAGGCAGGACACTACCAAGTATGTTGGGGGAAAGAGATGATGGATTTCTCTTCTTCCTTGTTGTTATGAGCACTATTGAGTAAGTGTGAGGCAAGAGGATAACTGCTGGAATTGTGGATATTGCTGAGGAGGAGTCTCCAAGTTCTCCCTCATGGATTCATGGTCAGGCTAGGGGGTGAATCGGGCAAGTGAATTTGGCTGCCATATTCTATGGTTGGGAGGAACATGGTTGTTCCGTTTGTTTTCCAATGAGTTAATTCAGATATCTCCTCTTAACCCTCCTCTGTTTAAAATCATTAAATGGCTGGTATAATGCATCTATCAATCATGAATTGCATAATATTATGGATGAAAGATCGAAATCAAATGTGATTATCTCTGTTGCATTTTATTGCTGGGCAAATACTAAATTTCCATCAATCGACTAGTTGCGAAAATATGTCTGGTTAAGTCCTGAAAAATAGTTTCCTATGGGTTAATTGATTGTTGTATTAAAGTAAAAGCGGTGGATGATTTTTCCCCAATTGAATGGTACTTACCGTAATGAACTAATTTAAGTGTACAGGGTAAACAAAAATTGAATAACAAAAGTATGCACACATATACAGTGTAAACATAAATTGGATAACAAAAATATGCATATATATAGATGCATATTTATATTTTCCTATAGGTTATGACCTATACAGAAATTATTGTATATGAAGGTATTAAACTAATTAAGCCGATTTTAGCATGATTTTTCCGAAGAGCTCTGCCTACCATAAGGTCTTACACCTTTAAGTATTTGAAATAATTTATTTAGAATGTTGGTTAATGGAATAAACTGTAGAGAAAAAAATGGTGTGAAAAGCAAAGGTCAATCAGGTTTTGGCGATTACAAATGCCGAACAAAAAAACAACAGACCGCGTTGTTTGTCGAATCGCGAAATGCGAAAATATTGTGACCCAACACTTTGGGGTTTCGGGGTTTACGAACACCTCAAGAACTAACAAATTGAAATAAGAAATGTCGAATTGTGAAATGAGAAAAGGCCGTGGGGCCAACACTTCAGGGTTTCAGGGTTTGGGATTTCGGGGTTTACAAACACCTTATGCACCAAAAAAATGAAGTAAGAAATGTCGAATTGCGAAATGAGAAGATGGTTGTAGGCCCAACACTTCAGGTTTTTGGGTTTTGGAATTTTGGGGTTTACGAGCACCTGACGCACAAAAAAAATGAAATAAGAAATGTCGGAATTGTGAAATGACAAAAGACTGTGGGCCCAACATTTTGGGGTTTCAGGGTTTGGGATTTCGGTGTTTAGTAGAGAAAAGGAACTCTGCGCATATGTAACAAGCAAGTCTTGAATGCCGAAATATCAACCTTGCAATTAAAAGCATAATTAAATGTGCAGAACTGATTACTTTGACAATATCATACTCCCTTTTCTTTATTTCTCTGTATAGATTCCCTTAGATGATGATAATGATCTAAAAATGTCGATGTTTAAACATGAACGACAATGACTCGGTAGTCGTATATTTCTGCAATGAGCTATACAAAGTAATAACATTACTAAAGTATCGATGCATGACCAGGATACACATTTAATAGGATTATATGCATATATTTGTATATTGCTTGATACCTGTACAATAGTTTAATATTCTAGAGCCCCTTTTCTTTTGTTGAGATGTGATTCAAAAGATGTGGGCCTTTGGAAATGCATAGATTCCTTACAATGCATAAAAAAACAGACTGTACAGACAACAAGTATGGAAATACAGTAGAGAACAACATTCTAACTAAACCTTAGTAAAATTTATGGAATTTGTAACAACAAAAGATAAGCAGTATGCAAATCGAAATAATATCCAAGGAATTAATCGAGTCAAAGTAACTATCCATGATGATGGTTGAATTCCATTTGAGAAGTCATTCAATTACAGACCCATTACTCGGCAAGAATGAATGTTCGTTCTTTTTCCACCCCAAAAGATTTTACAGCTCTTAAACTATAACCTTGCTCTCCTTTGTTCTGAACCAACACATACACCTTTCACATTTCGGGGTTTCGATACTCCTGCATCTTCTTGTCCTTCGAACTCTTGGGTATCGAAATGTCGAAAAGGGCTTAACTGTTTTGGATCACCTCTTAGCATCCTTTCTACCACATGACCCTGTCCCATGACCTAGGGCTCATCCACAGTGTGCATCGGGGTTTCGTGTAACGATATTTCACGACTTGCGGAGACAAGGGGTATTTCCCTTTCATTTTCCGGGTGCCGAAACACCGAAACCTATTTCACGCTAAATCGATTTGGGGTTTCGCATACCGAAATTTCGTGACTTGCAAAGACGAGGTATCTTGCCTTTGGTTTCCCGGGTACCGAAATGCCGAAACTTTTTCACGCTAAACTGATTTGGGGTTTCATATACTGGGATTTCATGACTTGCGAAGATGAGGGGTCTTGCCCTTTGGTTTCCCAGGTGCCGAAACAGTGAAACCTTTTCACGCTAAACTGATTTGGGGTTTCGTATACCGAGATTTTTTGACTTGCGAAAATGAGGGGTCTTGCCCTTTTGGTTTTCTAGGTGTTGAAACGTCGAAACATTTCACGCTAAACCGATTCGAGGTTTTGTATATCAGGATTTCACGACTTGCAAAAATGAGGGGTCTTTCCCTTTGGTTTCCCGGGTGCTGAAACGCCGACCGACAACCACATGTCCCTCCGATGGACAGTTGTGACCTTTAGCCATGATCAACAATGGTGATCTTTTTGGGATGATCAATGGTCAAGATCAAATCCTGGATTTCTTCTTTTCGAGAATTTGGGAGAGTCTTCACTCCCGTTTCCCTGGTGTCCAAATCCTCGATGGGCTTGGATCTTTGACACCTAAGTTTAGATATTGCCTATTTACATTTAAGTATGTTGGGGTAGCTTGAGAGTTAAGGGAACTGATAGAATTATGAAAAGAATTTATCCACATAAGATTTTATGTTCGAAGTAAACTAGACTGGTGTCATAATGTCATTATGGAAAGAAATGAATCTTACCTTCCCTTAAATTCTAATCTTAAATGAAATTGAATTATGTCATAGATTTTTTTATTTTTATTTTATGGTGAATTTGAGGTACATTACAACATCAACGTAGCTCAAGGTATTATTTTATTAATCAAAATTTATGTTGTTGATATTGTTTTTGGAAGTACTAATGATAGGTTAAGCCATAAATTTGCAAAGGATATGCAAAATGAATTTGAAATGTCATTACTTGGAGAACTATCCTTTTTTCTGGGTCTTCATATATGTTAAAGAAAACAAGGAATTTTTATTTCTCAAACTAAGTATATCAGATAAATGCTAAACAGGTTCAGAATGGAAGATTGTAAACTAGTTACTACTCCTATGAAAACCAGTTGCAAGTTGAAAAAAGATGATGATTCAAAGTCTATAGACCAGAGGCAATACATGTCAATGATTGGTATCTTTCTATATGTGACAACATACAAACCAGATGTAATCGAGGTAGTTGGACATGTGGCACGATTTCAAGTAGCACCAAAGTAATCACATGTATTAGTAGTGAAAAGGATTTTCAGATATCTCAAAGAAACAAAATAGTTTGGATTATGATATCCAAAAGGAAAGGATCTATCACTTATTCCTACACAAATGCAGATTGGGCAAGTTGCATTGATGACTGACGAAGCACCAATGGAGTAGCGTTCTACTTGGGTGAGTGTTTAATATCATGGCTAAGCAAGAAATAATCATCAATATTCTTATCTACAGTTGAGGTAGAGTATATTGTAGCAACAACATATTGTACACAGGTTCTATGGATGAAACAAACTCTCACATATATACAGGTTGAGTATGATTATCCCATTCCAATCTGCTATGATAATACAAGTGCCATCATTATCTCAAGAACCCAGTGATGCACTCCAAAATGAAGAACATTCCAATCAAGTATCACTTTCTACAGGAACATGTTGCAGAGAAGAACATCAAATTTGAATATTTGGGAACCAAAGAACAAGTAGAAGACATCTTTACAAAATCACTTTCATGGGAATCCTTTGAGTATCTTCGCCAGAGACTTGGAGTAATTTATACTCCAAAATGAATGCTTTTGAATTCTTATCTTATATCTCATAGATTTACATGAGGAAACACCATAAATATGACAGTTCAGGTTGGGAAATCAGTTTCAAGAAGTGTTCATTCAGGGGGAGTATCCCCAAGGATAGTTCGGTTAGGGGGAGCAACCAAACATGTAAATATACCTTTTCCATTGATATCAAAGAGGGAGAGATTTATCAGATGAAGGATATAAATTCTTGGAGAGAGAGAACAGAGGCATGTATATAGGGGGAGAATCCCCAAGGAGAGTTCAGACAAGGGAGAAACCACAAATGGAGATACCCTTTTCCATTCATGTCAAAGGGGGAGATATAGAAACATTGATGAGGAGTATACACATGAATGTTATCATGACTAAGTGTTTCCATCAATGTTGGTGTTTCCATGAATGGAAAAGGGGGAGATTGTTAGACAATTGGATTAGGTTGATGGAAAATTGGTATCAATTTTTGGTTGTCATTGAGGTCAACCATTGAAGAGTGATATTTTAGATTGATGTCAACCCTTGACAAAAGTCCGGTATAAAATTTTGGTAGCACAAAGGTTTGGGTAATGGAACCAAGTTTGTTTTATGTATAATAGTATGAGTTTTAATATATTTGAAGGTAATACTATTCTATATGGATATTACATGTCATTCCATTTCAAGTGGTATGTGGAGCATCTCATAAATCCTCACGGTTAGAGAGTTATGGCCATGTGAAGTTGGAGAACCCAGGTTTGGGTAATGGACCCAAGTTTGTTTGATGGATAATGGTATGAGTTTTCATATATTTGTAGGAAATACTATTCTATATGGATATTACATGTCATTCCATTTCCAGTGATAAGTTGAACATCAAATAACTCCTCACGGTTAGAGAGTTATGTCCATGTGAAGTTGGAGAACCCTCAAGAGTCATCTAGAAGCCCAAAAAGTTAATGTAGTCAAAGTTTTTGCAAAGAAGAAATTAATTAAATAATAAAGTGAAGTGATAAGTGTACTATAAATCAAAGTGGATACAAAATAAATTATTTAAATAATATATTTAATGGATAAATTACTAAGTGGACAAGTGGTTAGAAGTGGATTAACCCTAAAATAAGGAAAGTGGGTTAAGATGGTTAAAATGTAACCCGTTGAGGAAGCTACATGAAAGTATAAATAAGAGGAAAGGCTCTCTCATTTTAATCACACTTGAGAATATTGAATATATACAAGTGAATGAGGTAACAAAAGGATATCTAAGCCAAATTTCAGAGGGAATGTGATGTAAAGAAGGCCAAAATTCAAGGGAGGATAAATTCTTTTGATGATGCTTTCTAAGGTATGTTATTTACAGTTCATCTCACCGTTTTTGCAATAACGTTTTTTATAGAATGTTTCAGATAGTGAAATTAGAAGTTTGTTGAGAAAATGTATCCAAGTAGTTGTGGTAAAAATTTCCTCTTGTGGGTCGTTGTATTTTTGGATTTACACTACATGGAAAATGGGGGTTGTGGCTAGTCCCAAAACTAGTCTAAGACAGGTGTTTCGGGTAAAAACATCATATTTTCTTCATAAAAGTTCCAAAATTAGTAAGACCAAATGTGTTGGTTAGACTACAGTATTTAGTATTTGTTGTAAACAAATATTCTATGCGGGGCACGCTCTACAAATTCTCTCTCTAGAATAAGTCGTAATTCAACAAGGTATGCCATTTTTTCTATAACTCATTTTATGAGAGGTTCCAAGTAGTGAATTCTGGAGGAATTGCATAAAAGACACTGAAGAATATTTTGTACCATTTTTAGATATTTATTCATTACAGGTACATAGTTATGATTATTTCAGGTTAGGGTTGTTGACTAATCCAAATTAGCCATGTGAGACTAAAGTGAAGTTTGATGAAAATGATAATCTCTTGTTGTTAAGGTTAAGGAAGGTTTGTATGTATGTGATCTTATACACTAGGTCTATTATAGAGTTACAAATCAGATTTGGAGGACGAAATTGATGAGGGATTTTGGTTGAGGTAGATGTTGGGTACATGGTTGAGACAAATAGTTGATGAATTGGCACATAAATGAGGTGTATAGTTGATTATGTTGGTACACCTTGATGATTCATAGTTGATGAGTAGTTGATAAATGATTGGTACATTCTTGGTACATGGTTGGAGTCACTTGTTAGTAGTATTGTTGACACATGGTTTATGGATGATGTAGCATACTT
>JZKD02S2021088.1:8351-35445 GCA_000966675.3 Picea glauca
ATATACTTTTTTAATAACATCTAACTTTAATCCCTTGAAACAATATACTATTGTGATTACAATTTAACTTCTTATCCATAAAAAAATAAAATTAAAACAAACATTTTACTTTCAATTAAAAAAATGATTTTAAATAAAAAAAATCTTATATAAGTATATATCTACTTGATCACCAGAAAAAAGTTCAGTTTTTTTTGGGAAAATGCATAAAAATTAGAATTAAAAATAAACATTTTATTTTCAATTTAAAAAATGATTTTTAATAAAATAAATAGTATATCAGTATAATTTTACTTTATCACTAAGAAAAAGGTTCAGTTTTTTTCGAAATTGAAAAAGTTAAACGACCTGTTATATTTTTCCAGTCAATGAAATTTCCCTTTATATTAGATTTATGTTCATTACAGTAACTGATCCTCAATCGCTTGATAACAACAAAAATAAATGCCCACCAGCGAGTTTATGGGGATGCTTAAAAAACAAAAGCCATTGAATATCTCAGCAAATGGTCCAATGAAAAACTGTTCAAATTACCTGTAGATCGAAAATGAGGGCTGAGCCCAGAAGGAGGATCAAAAAACATTAATGGTTTTTGTTAAGCTGGGATTGTTGTCTACCCACGGTGTATAAAGTATCGATCCGACCAGGGATCAAATTTGAAGGGAAGGGTTATATTTCAAACTGAAGGGCTAACTTTATTGTAACCCTTCTAAAGTGACATGTTAAAATAAATTATTCTTTTCATATGAAAATGAAAAAGCAATTAAAATTTCACCCATAAAATAATTATAATTTGATAAAAATCTTTTACACATCAAATGGACAAGTATGTATCAACAAATTTTAGTAATTTAAAATAAATCATAATTAATTAGTTAATATTAAAAGAAATATAAACTAAGAATCAATAAAAAAAAAATACAAATTAATAATCAATTAAAATTAAAAAAACATAATTAATAATCAACAAAAACTAAAATAAACATATTAATATTCAAGATACAAACTATAGGCCACAAACAATGCAATTAATTAAAATAAAAAACACAACAGAATTTTGAATAAATTCATGTGAATATGTTTGGAAACCATTTTATTTAAATTCTTTGTTCACTTTACTACTTTTAAAGAAGTTGGTCTACATAAGGTGTTGAATATTCAAATCCTATCTTTTCTTTATTGTTTCTTGGTCAAGAGAAAAAAATTATGAAAAAAATCAATTACCTTTTTATTGGTGGGTCTTATGCGCAGCGATAATAATAATTCATCCTTGTATATGATATTTTCACTTATATCGGGTCGGGAGAAACACAAGCCATGCTAACATATATTGGGGCAGCCTTCTAATACAAATATAAATCTTCAGAACACTTTGAGTGGAGAATAAATGAACATGCTAGATTCTTCGTAAGTGGCAATTGAAATAAATATCCTTTCTGTGATGAACACAAATCAACTGGATGAACATGGTCTACATTGAAATCGGTATACAGTACAGGCAAATCAATATAAGGAGGACTCACTATACACTACAGGCAAATGGATATAAGGAGGAACGGAAAAGACATAAAATAATAATAATAATAAATTAACACAAATACGCATAGAACGGTATAAGGTACAAACAAATCTGTATATGGAGCAAATCAACTGGATGAACATGGTCTACAGTGAAATTCGTATACGGTACATGCAAATCGGTATAAGGAGGAACGAAAAAGGCATAAAAATAATAATAAAAAAATTAACACAAATACGCAGAGAACGATATACGGTACACGCAAATTGGTATATGGAGGAACGCAAAAAGCATTAAAAAACAATAAAATAAATTAATACAAATACACTTAACACAAATACGCAGAGAAGATAGAGAAGTGAAAATTACCCTGTTTGAAAATTTTACACCTACAACTGAACAAAGATAAGCGGAACAAAGATAAACCTACAGCAGAACCCTACAACAGAAAAATGATTGAGAATTTGGGAAGGGTTGTCTTCACAAAAGAAATTGACTTATCGTGTATACTAATATATCTCCCAATTTATGTGTAGTAATATATCTCTCAATTTTGAATTCACAATCCTGGTTGTTGCTGGTGTTTAGAGAATTCACTTCCAATTCACAACACTGGTTGTTGCTGGTGTTTAGAGAATTGACCATTTGATTTTTCATCTCTCTGAGTTTAATAAATAGAATATGCATGCATGCAGGAGCTCCATAAAAATAGGATTGTATTTTAGAAAAATATAACCATTCTTTTTTTGAACTGACTTAACATATGAAAAATTGGTAACATTCTTTTTTTTATTAATTAGATATAGAGAAAAAGATTCTTAACATTATTTTTTATTACTAAGATATAGGAGAAATGACTAATAAAAAAAGAAACTTATAAAAACAATAAAAAAATAAAAAATAGAACTTATTAAGGAAATTTACAACCCATAAAAACAATGAAAAATGAATATATTAAGAAATTTTCCATTGCCCTTCAAATGAAAAAATATGAAATAATTTTTATTTCAAATTTGACAAGTATTTTTTTATATTAATTTTCATTTGCATTGAAAATAATTTTAAACCCTTCTATGAAGGGCTACAAGACTCTTGAAGGGCAATGAAGACCTCAATTTTGATCCCTGGATCCGACATGAAGGCAGTCCTGGAGAGCCTTTTTTGAGAGTGTGTCTGCAGCCTTGTGATAGTCCCTGTATGTATGGTGGAAAGATAAGCTATTGAAATGGCATTGAAGCTCTTGAATCCGAGTCTTCCATCCCTCCAGTGCTACAGAACGAAGACTACCGTTGCCATTACACCAGTTAATCACCAACTTTGAATCCCCGAAGATAACAAGAGTCTGAAGATTTAGAAGCTTTTCCAAATAAAGTGTGGTCCAAACACCCAATAACTTCACCCTATTGTTAGTGCCACCACCTGAATTAAAAGTCCATTCGATAAAATGATTATGTACAATTGAAAGAATTCCACCTACCCCACTATTTTTTCCGTCCCCTGCAACCGTGTCGTCAAACCAGCACATATGGTTTTGTAGTGGAGGCGGGGTATTGCTCCTTTTTATAGAAGGTGGCACCTGAAGCTTCTTTTCAGCATTGTAAAACCGCATCACCTTTGATGCTACTACTAAAGGAAAAGTCGATCCATAATCAAATAGGAGATTGTTCCGCTCAAGCCATGTACACCAACAAACCACCGCTGGCAAGTTGATGGAGGAATGATGATGTTCATCGAATAATGAAAGGCATTCATTGATCGATTGACCTTCCCAAGTCAGCTTTGTCTGCAACATTCCTTCCAAATGTGTCCATATTTTTCGAGTAAAAGGGAATGTAACAAATAAATGTTGGTTGGTTTCTTGATTGCATCTACATAAGATGCATAAGTTTGGACCTTCCCATCCATGCCCTGACAAAACGTCCCAGGTCAACAATTTCTTTTTTAGCAACAACCAGAAGAAAAGCTTGACTTTTAGTGCCAATTGCCATGACCATAGCTTGATTGTCCAATCCCGAATTGTTGGTGCCCAAAGAATATCTACCAATGCCTTATAGAGGTTTTTTGCCGTTGGAGAACCTGTACCGTCACCACCCTCCCAACATAATTCATCTTCAATTGAAGTAATGTGGATACCCGCGCTAGCTAGAGCCTATCTGCACAACTCCCATTCAGTGGCTTGATTGCCTCTTAGAGCCAACTCCGTCGCATCTTTCCAATAGTTGTTTAGAGAAGAGGTCGTGGTAGAATTCCTCACTTGAGATAAGAAAACGATCCCCCTGTGTTTTAGGACAGACAGAAGGCCTGGTGTTAAAATTGATCGCTTTCCAAGTCCCATTAAATGATCTTTGCCTACCTGTATAGAGGTCCCACTGCCCACCTTCCAACAAAGCCAATGGTCCAAAAGTGGTTTGGCTTTTTGCAGATTTTTCCAAACTGAGGACGAAACCTCTGTATTGTTATTCTCTAATATAAACCAATTTGAAATAGGTAAGAATGGAAGGTATTTAGCTTTAACAATTTTTTGCTAGATCCCATCCATCGTTAGACCCCTCCAAAGTGTATTTACCAACAACGCTTTATTGAAACTTGCTAGATGTTTTAGCCCCCAATCGCCTATAGATTTGGGCTTTGCTAAACTTTCCCAGTTGATAAGATGTGGACGGTTATTTCCTTTACATCCCGACTAGAGAAAGGAAAAGATGATTTGCCTAAGTTTCCCCAGAACTGAAATCAGTATAGCTGACAACAACATCCAATAGACTGATAGATCCATCAAAACGACTTTAATCAAGACAAGTCGGCCTCCGAGGGTAAGCCAATGATTGCACCAGTGGTCCACTCTTTTTTCAAACTTACAAATTAACCATGACCAGTCCTCGGCTAAGTTGCGATTCGGTTTTAAGAAAAATCCTAGGTACTTGAACCCTGTCTCAAAGGGTTCAAAGTGATAAGGAAACAAGGCTTTAAAAGGTATTAAGTCTGATTCAACCAAACCTGCCATAAGAAATAAATATTTCCCTGCATTAATCTGGAGACCTATTGCACTTTGAAAAATGTTAAGAATGCATACTATCACAGCCCATTCATCGATATTTTCTCTTGACATAATCAACATGTCATCTACAAAGAGTAGATGGAGGATCTTGATGATTCTCGATACAGTTATCCCTGTCAAGGTACCAACAAATTTCTCCTTGTTGATGAGAAGACTTAGAATTTCCATTACCATGATAAATAGGAGGGGTGACAGAGGGCAACCCTATCAGAGGCCCTTATCCCTTTGGAAGAAGGCATATGGTTCACCATTAATTATAACTGCATAGGTAACCGATGAGACACAACTCATAATCCATCTGATAGTTGCCAGGATGAAACCCACCTTGTGAAGAATTAAAGTCAGAAAATCCCAATTTATGACATCATAGGCTTTCATTAAATCAAACTTTGAAATCAAAGGCTGTTGTTTCTTTTGTTTGACACTGTGGAGGCTTTCATGTGTAGTCCCCACTGCGTCTAGGATCTGCTTGCCATGGAGAAATCCTAACTGTTCTTCCGCCAATCCTTTTGATAAAATGGGTCTCAATCTAATTGCTAACAATTTAGCTATGATTTTATAGCAAAGGTTACAAAGGGAGATTGAGTGAAAGTCACTGAAAATTGAGGGCTTAGTTGATTTTGGAATAAGAACTAAGAAAGTAGTGTTTAAGGCTTTAATCACCTCACCAGTTTTTCTCGATTCCTCCACCATGCCAAGAATATCCTCGCCCACCAAGTCAAAAAAATGGAGGAAAAATTCTACTATCCAGCCGTCCGAGGTTGGGCTTTTATCACAAGCAAAGGCCTTTAAGATCTTCTTGAGGTCTTCCAGCTTGCAAGGCTGATCCATTGATTGTGCTTCTGCCTCCGTAACCATCGATGGATAAAGATTTGCGACTGAGGTTTGATCTTCGTTTAGGATGCCTGGTGTTGTGCCCAGTTGTTTGAAATATTCCACTGCTCCCTCCTTTAAAGCTTGTTGACCAGATAGTTTTAAACCTGACACTGAATGCAAATTCCATATATGTTTACGATTTTTCCATTCATTTTCATAATGATGAAAAAACCTGGTGTTTTGGTCCCCTAATTTTAGCTAGATCGCTCGACTTTTTTGACGCCAAGTATCTTCCTCCTCCTTTAGAAGATTCGTCCTTTCCTTTTCCTTTGCTTTTATCAAGTCTGAAATATTTGTGTTCTGCCAATCCAATGTAATAGTGAAATACAAAGACTGCAGCTCCTCCTCTAGGACATCTAGTTTATGAGATAACAATTTTTTAATTTTTCTGTTCCATTTCTTGATTTCTAATTTTAGACATTTAAGTTTCCAGACTAGGCGTCTTTGAAGGCCTGGCTCGTGTAGAAACTTTGTATCCTTCCAAATATCCCCAACGATTTGAGAAAATTCAGCCTCCTTTAGCCAACCAGGATTGAGTTTGAAAGGACAATTTTTCCTCTGAAAATCGCCTTCAAGTTGAAGGAGGATGGGAGCATGATCCAACAGATAAGGCATAGCCACCCAAGCACGATACCTTGTCATATTTCCCAACAGTCCCGCAGAGGTGAAATGTCTTTCTAATCATTTGAAAATGCAATCCGACCCTTTTCTACCGTTTCGCCATGTTGGAACAAGGATCTTTGGCTTGATATCCATTAAACCCAACACTATGAAAAAAGACTTTAAGAAGGGCGCCAAAGGATCTATAGTCCTAGAAGAACCCCAAATCTCACCTTTCGCCAAGGTAAAGTTGAAGCCACTAGCCATAATTAGATTTTCCTGAGATAAAAGATCCCTTTCTTTTATCTTTTGCCAAAAATTCCTCTGGTTTGTGCACGACCCATAGACGTTTAGAAAAGTTAGATGTCTTTTTAATTCGTGGTTGATGCCTATTAACAAGATCCCACCGCAACTAATAAAAGGGTTCAAAACAAATTTATCGGGATCCCAGGAAACTAGAAGGCCTCCCGATCTACCTAAAGAACTGACAACTGCCGAATGCTAATCGGGCTTTAGCTTTGATAAGGAGCAAGCTTTAACCTCATCTACAAGTGTCTCTTGTAGAAAAATAATCTCTGGTAGAAAAATGCCCACTCCCCTGATGTTCAGGGACAACAAAATCATTACTTAAGATGTGTTAGGGATTTAATGCCTCTAAGCGCCCCATGTTCAGAATCAGAAGAAGTGTTAGGTACCTGCTCCTTAATACATAGCTCCGCCCGTTTTCGAGCACTTCGCATTTTAATCGGTGATAGTTTGCAGCCCAAACCTTTGGACCAATCAAAATTCTTATCGCCTCTAGTATGGTGGTTTGTCTTTGTACAAGGAAGAGAACAAGAGGTCTCTGGATGATCAGAATTTATGACTTATTTTCCTTTGAAAGTATGCAAAACTTGAGGTTTTGGGATCTCGTGTAAAGATGGAATCAATGTTTCCATGACCTCGTTGATTCTCCCATCGTCCCTTGCAGTCTCACAAAAACCGGTTGGGTGAATGATATTTTGTAGAGAGGTAGAAGGAGGCTCATCAGTCACAATACAATGAAAAACATGTGAATCCTTTGGTCGAGAACCCTGACCAGGATCCTTCTCTGAGGAAACAAGAGTAGAGGGGTCCGTCGCCCGAGCCATCTCAAAAGAAAAAAGGTTAGGTCTCATAACAATAGGAGAGCCCAAAGGCACCGTAGCCTGGGTTGTTAGAGGGAAAGGCTCAGAAGAAGATGGAGCTGCAAGAGGCAAAGAAAGGGCTCCCCCCGGAATAAATGTTGTACCCTACGGACTGTTCTGGAAAGATCCCATCTCCAAGGAGTTGACACAGGTAACTCCTTTGTCAACAGTAGGTACAGGAAGGGTGTTCCAACCGGGAGAGTGGTCTAGAGTTGCACGTTCCCACGAAGTTAGGGAGAAAATAAGGGAAGGACACCGTGATTTGAGCTTACCGGTAAGGTTGTTATCAAACCTATCAGCCTCGTCTGAATCAAAACCTTGTAAACGAGCATTCCAAGCACTCGATGTAACTTCCATGGGATCAATGCTAGCAGGTTCCCGCATCAGAGAGGAATCCGAAGATGAGGAGTCATTGGGAAAAATACTGGGACAATCTCGTCTAAGATGACCCATCTGTCAGCATACAGTGCATCTGAATGACACCCCCAAATAATCAAGGGTCTATGATCAAATCATCCCCCGCCATTCCAGTTCGACCGTTTCCAGAAGTCTCGCATGAATGTCTATTTCCACAAGAACCCTGCATAAATGTTTATCTCTAGCTTGTAAGGCCTTTTCATCCACCGCTAGAAAATGTCCCAATCCATTGGCAATATGTGTTAGTGCCTTCTTGTTCCACCATTATAGCGGTAACCCCGACAATAAGACCCAAAGATGACGACACTGAAAATATTCCTTGGTTGGGTCAAAAGAGACTCGCCATCGTTTCAGCATGATACTGCCTCCATCCACCAACCACCTGGAATCCATAGTAAGAGAAACTTCCTTTGAAGTGTGAAATTGAAAGCCAAACCATCCCTGAGTGAGATAAATAATCTCCGGAGAGTAACCCAAAAGGGGCTTCCAAGTTTCATCAAGCCAATGGGCTAATGAAACCTTTACGAGCTTCCGATAAGAGAATCTACCTACAAGAGTAGAACAGGCCATCGAACAGGCTTCCTCAAGCCCAACGTCTGAGCCTAAAATGAAACAACGCTTTGTTTTATTAGGCTTCCAAGGTTTGAAAGAATGGGGGCCTAGTCTGAGGTCGTGGTTAGGGTGCAAATAGGCCTGGGGAAGAGGCAGTGTGAGAGATGTTCCTCTTCTGATAAAAAACATGAGGCGTAGGGAGCTTTTCGATGTATCCATTAACCCGAGTTTTTAGGGGAGGCTAATGATACTCGTGATCAGACAAGGGATTGGTAGGTAAAACAACAGATAGGTGGGGCCTTGTAAGAGGTGGAAGATGTTCTGAAGCCTCGGTTAGCAGACCCGCTTGTGTCCAAAAAGCTCTTGTCCACAGAGCTAAGTAAGGCGTTTACTTCAGCCTCCGTCATTTTTAAGGTAACGACAGTCCCAACACCCTCCAAGTTCTAGAAGGCTTCAAGGACTTTCCTGATCTAGTAGACTAGGTTTATACTAACAACATATAACAACAAAGAAACAGAGACGTAGACTAAAGAATCTAAACTAAACTACTAAAGAGCGCAGATGAGGCTGTGAAACTGTAAAGCCAAACCGTCTTGCAATGTGGCATACAACTACAAACCGTCCTCCATTGAAGAAGACAGCAACGACCTGTTATATAACAAAAAAACAAGATCAGTTACAAAATGTTATGGTACTGCGCAGATTTTTAATAAAAATTTGAAAGAATTGTTAAAACTGCAAATATTAATTGTTAAGATTACATAATCTAAATGTAATAAGGATTTGGGGAGGTTAATCCATATATAAATTCAAAAATACAATTTAAACAAAAAAACAGTAACTTTAATGTCATTCATATCATCCCAATGGAAAATGCAATTGTTGAAACACAAAAAGTTATTTCACTAATAACAAGTAAAGTCTAAAATTCACAACATACAATGATTAAAGAAAGAATACTTGTCTTCTAAAAAGGGAACTTGTTAACCACAATTAGTTTAGTATTGAAATATGTAATAAATTGTATGCTAAAAGGTTCATTATTACAGAAAAATTTAGGTATTCCAACAAATTTACATCTCTTAAAAACTTTTTAAATGCAAACTAATTCAAAAAAAAAAAAACTGTAAACATAATTTTTATGTAAATTTTTTAATTAGTTTTTTTAATGGTATGTTTTTTTCTATTAGTTTTGTTTAAAAAGATTTTATTTGTTGAGATTGCATAATCCTACTATATAATAGGGGTTTTAGAAACTTGAATCCATTATAAATTTAAAAATATAATTTAAATAATGTAAAATTACAATTTTAACAAAATTTTAAATATAAAAAATTCATAAATTATTATAAATTAATTTTATATAAAATAAAAACAGTTTTTATTGAAAATAAAATATTGAGGTACAATTTAAGTTGGAAACTTTTTTTTTAGTGATAAAACTTATCATAATTTAGTACAACCGCGCCGTCAAACCAACACATATGGTTTTGTAGTGGAGGCGGGGTTCTGTTCTTTTTCATAAAAGGTGGCACCTGAAGCTTCTTTTCAGCATTGTAAAACCGCATCACCTTTGATGCTACAACTAAAGGAAAAGTCGATCCATATAAATCAAATAGGAGACTGTTCCGTTCAAGCCATGTACACCCACAAACCACCGCTGACAAGTTGATGGAGGAATGATGATGTTCATCGAATAATGAAAGGCATTCATCGATCGATTGACCTTCCCAAGTCAGCTTTGTCTACAACGTTCCTTCCAAATGTGTCCATATTTCTAGAGTAAAAGGGAATGTAATAAATAAATGTTGGTTGGTTTCTTGATTGCATCTACATAAGATGCATAAGTTTGGACCTTCCCATCCATGCCCTGACAAAACGTCCCAGGTCAACAATTTCTTTTCTAGCAACAACCAGAAGAAAAGCTTGACTTTTAGTGCCAATTGCCATGACCATAGCTTGATTGTCCAATCCCGAATTGTTGGTGCCCAAAGAATATCTACCAGTGCCTTATAGAGGTTTATTGCCGTTGGAGAACCCATACCGTCACCACCCTCCCAACATAATTCATCTTCAATTGAAGTAATGCGGATACCCGCGCTAGCTAGAGCCCGTCTATACAACTCCCATTCAGTGGCTTGATCGCCTCTTAGAGCCAACTCCCTCGCATCTTTCCAATAGTTGTTTAGAGAAGAGGTCGTGGGAGAATTCCTCACTTGAGATAAGAAAACGATCCCCCTGTGCTTTAGGACAGACAGAAGGCCCAGTGTTAAAATTGATCTCTTTCCAAGTCCCATTAAATGATCTTTACCTACCTGTATAGAGGTCACATTGCCCACCTTCCAACAAAGCCAATGGTCCAGAAGTGGCTTGGATTTTTACAGATTTTTCCAAACAGAGGATGAAACCTCTGTATTGTTATTCTCCAATCTAAACCAATTTGAAACAGGTAAGAATGGCAGGTATTTATCTTTAACAATTTTTTGTTAGATCCCATCCATCGTTAGACCCCTCCAAAGTGTATTTACCAACAACACTTTATTGAAACTTGCTAGATGTTTTAGCCCCCAACCACCTGCAGATTTGGGCTTTGCTAAACTTTCCCAGTTGATAAGATGTGGATTGTTATTTCCTTTACATCCCGACCAGAGAAAGCAAAAGATGATTTGCCTAAGTTTCCCCAGAACTGAAATCAGTATAGCTGACAACGACATCCAATAGACTGATAGACCCATCAAAATGGCTTTAATCAAGACAAGTCGGCCTCCAAGGGTAAGCCAATGATTGCACCAGTGGTCCACTCTTTTTTCAAACTTACAAATTAACCATGACCAGTCCTCGGCTAAGTAGCAATTTGGTTTTAAGAAAAATCCCAAGTACTTGAACCCTGTCTCAAAGGGTTCAAAGTGATAAGGAAACAAGGCTTTAAAATGTATTAAGTCTGATTCAACCAAACCTGCCATAAGGAATAAAGATTTCCCTACATTAATCTGGAGACCTATTGCACTTTGAAAAATGTTAAGAATATTGCACTTTGAAAAATGTTAAGAATGCATACTATCACAGCCCATTCATCGATATTTTCTCTTGACACAATCAATATGTCATCTACAAAGAGTAGATGGAGGATCTTGATGATTCTCGATACAGTTATCCCTGTCAAGGTACCAACAGATTTCTCCCTGTTGATGAGAAGACTTAGAATTTCCATTACCATGATAAATAGGAGGGGTGACAGAGGGCAACCCTGTCGGAGGCCCTTATCCCTTTGGAAAAAAGCATACGGTTCACCATTAATTATAACTGCATAGGTAACCGATGAGACACAAGTCATAATCCATATGATATTTGCCAGGATGAAACCCACCTTGTGAAGAATCAAAGTCAGAAAATCCCAATTTATGACATCATAGGCTTTCATTAAATCAAACTTTGGAATCAAAGGCCGTTGTTTCTTTTGTTTGATACTGTGGAGGCTTTCATGTGTAGTCCCCACTGCGTCTAGGATCTGCCTGCCATGGAGAAATCCTAACTGTTCTTCCGCCAATCCTTTTGATAAAATGGGTCTCAATCTAATTGCCAACAATTTAGCTATGATTTTATAGCAAAGATTACAAAGGGAGATTGAACGAAAGTCGTCGAAAATTGAGGGCTTACTTGATTTTGGAATAAGAACTAAGAAAGTAGTGTTTAAGGCTTTAATCACCTCACCATTTTTTCTTGATTCCTCCACCATGCCAAGAAGATCCTTGCCCACCAAGTCAAAAAAATGGAGGAAAAATTCTACTGTCCAGCCATCCGGGCCTGGGCTTTTATCACAAGAAAAGGCCTTTAAGATCTTGAGGTCTTCCAACTTGCAAGGCTGATCCATTGATTGTGCTTCCGCCTCCGTAACCATCGATGGATAAAGATTTGCGACTGAGGTCTGATCTTCATTTAGGATGCTTGCTGTTGTGCCCAGCAGTTTGAAATATTCCACTGCTCCCTCCTTTAAATCTTGTTGACCAGATAGTTTTAAACCCGACACTGAATGCAAATTCCATGTCTATTTATGGTTTTTTCGATCATTTGCATAATGATGAAAAAACTTGGTGTTTTGGTCCCCTGATTTTAGCCAGATCGCTCGACTTTTTTGACGCCAAGTATCTTCCTCCTCCTTTAGAAGATCTGTCCTTTCCTTTTCCTTTGTTTTTATCGAGACTGAAATCTTTGTGTTCTGCCAATCCGATGTAATAGTGAAATACAAAGACTTCAGCTCCTCCTCTAAGACATCCAGTTTATGAGATAACAGTTTTTTAATTTTTTTGTTCCATTTCTTGATTTCTAATTTTAGACATTTAAGTTTCTAGACTAAGCGTCTTTGAAGGCCTAGCTCTTGTAGAAACTTTGTATCCTTCCAAATATCCCCAACGATTTGACAAAATTCAACCTCCTTTAGCCAACTCGGATTGAGTTTGAAAGGATAATTTTTCCGCTGAAAATCGCCTTCAAGTTGAAGGAGGATGGGAGCATGATCCAACAGATAAGGCATAGCCACCCAAGCATGATACCTTGTCATATTTCCCAGCAGTCCCGCAGAGGTGAAATGTCTTTCTAATCATTTGAAAATGCAATCTGACCCTTTTCTACCGTTTCGCCATGTTGGAACAAGGATCTCCGGCTTGATATCCATTAAACCCGTCTCTGTGAACAAAGACCTTAAGAAGGGCGCCAAAGGATATGTAGTCCTAGAAGAACCCCAAATCTCACCTTCCGCCAAGGTAAAGTTGAAGTCACCAACCATAATTAGATTTTCCTAAGATAAAAGATCCCTTTCTTTTATCTTTTGCCAAAAAATCCTCCGGTTTGTGCACGATCCATAGACGTTTAGAAAAGTTAGATGTCTTTTTAATTCGTGGTTCATGCCTATTAACAGGATCCCGCCGCAGCTAATAAAAGGGTTCAAAACAAATTTATCGGGATCCTAGGAAACTAGAAGGCCTCCCGATCTACCGAAATAACTGATAGCCGCCGAATACCAATCGGGCTTTAGCTTTGATAAGGAGCAAGCTTTAACCTCATCTACAAGTGTCTCTTGTAGAAAAATAATCTCTGGTTGATGAAGAAAAAATAGACGATGAATCGAGGCAAGTTTTTGGGAGCCGCCCACTCCCCTGATGTTCAGGGACAACAAAATCATTACTTAAGACGTGTCAGGGTTTTAAGCGCCTCTAAGCACCCCATGTTCAGAATTAGAAGAAGTGCTAGGTACCTGCTCCTTAATACATACCTCCACCCGTTTTCGAGCACTTCACGTTTTAATCGGTGATAGTTTGTAGCCCAAACCTTTGGACCAAACAAAACTCTTATCTCCTCCAGTATGGTGGTTTGTCTTTGTACAAGGAAGAGAACAAGAGGTCTCTGGATGATCAAACTTTATGACTTCTTTTCTTTTGAAAGTATGCAAAACTTGAGGTTCTGGGATCTCGTGTAAAGATGGAATCAATGTTTCCATGACCTCATTGATTCTCCCATCGTCCCTTGCAGTCTCACAAAAACCGGTTGGGTGAATGATGTTTTGTAGAGAGGGAGAAGGAGACTCATCAGACACAATACAATGAAAACCATGTGAATCCTTCGATCGAGAACCCTGACCAGGATCCTTCTGTAAGGAAACAAGAGTAGAGGGGTCCGTCGCTCGAGCCATCTCAAAAGAAAAAAGGTTAGGTCTCATAACAACAGGAGAGCCCAAAGGCACCATAGCCTGGGTTGTTGGAGGGAGAGGCTCAAAAGAAGATGGATCTGCAAGAGGCAAAGAAAGGGCTCCCCCCAGAATAAATGGTGTACCCTGCGGGTTGTTCTGGAAAGATCCCATCTCCAAGGAGTTGGCACAGGTAACTCCTTTGTCAACAGTAGGTAGAGGAAGGGTGTTCCAACCGGGAGAGTGGTCCAGAGTTGCACGTTCCCATGAAGTTAGGGAGAAAAAAAGGGAAGGACACAGTAATTTGAGCTTACCGGTAAGGCTGTTATCAAACCTATCAGCCTCGTCTGAATCAGAACCTTTTAAACGAGCATTCCAATCACTTGATGTAACTTCCAAGGGATCAGTGCTAGCAGATTCCTGCATCAGAGAGGAATCCGAAGATGAAGAGTCATTGGGAAAAATACTAGGACAGTCTCATCTGAGATGACCTGTCTGTCAACATACAGTGCATCTAAACGACACCCCCAGATAATCAAGGGTCTGTGATTAAATCATCCCCCGCCATTCTAGTTCGACCGTTTGCAAAAGTTCTGCATGAATGTCTATTTCCACAAGAACCTTGCATAAACATTTATCTCTAGCTTGTAAGGCCTTTTCGTCCACTGCTAGAAAATGTCCCAATCCATTGACAATCTGTGTTAGTGCCTTCTTGTTCCACCATTATATCGGTAACCTCGACAACAAGACCCAAAGATGACGACACTGGAAATATTCCTTGGTTGGGTCAAAAGAGACTCGCCATCGTTTCAGCATGATACTGCCTCCATCCACCAACCACCTGGAATCCAGAGTAAGAGAAGCTTTCTCCGAAGTGTGAAACTGAAAGCCAAACCATCCTTGAGTGAGATAAATAATCTCCGGAGAGTAACCCAAAAGGGGCTTCCAAGTTTCATCAAGCCAATGGGCCAATGAAACCTTTACGAGCTTCCAATAAGAGAATCTACCTACAAGAGTAGAACAGGCCATCGAACAGGGTTCCTCAAGCCCAACGTCTGAGCCTAAAATGAAACAACGCTTTGTTTTATTAGGCTTCCAAGGTTTGAAAGAATGGGGGCCTGGTCTGAGGTCGTGGTTAGGGTGCAAAGAGGCCTGAGGCAGAGGCAGTGTGAGAGATGTTCCTCTTTTGATCAGAAACACGAGGCGTAGGGAGCTTTTCAATGTATCCATTAACCCAAGTTTTTAGGGGAGGCTAATGATACTCGTGATCAGACAAGGGATTGGTAGGTAAAACGGCAGGTAGGTGGGGCCTTGTAAGAGGTGGAAGATGTTCCGAAGCCTCAGTTAGCGGACCCTCTTGTGTCCAAAATGCCTCGTCCACAGAGCTAAGTAAGGCGTTTACTTCAGCCTCCATAATTTTTAAAGTAACGACAGTCCCAACATCCTCGAAGTTCTAGAAGGCTTCAAGGACTTTCCTGATCTAGTAGACTAGGTTTATACTAACAACAGATAACAGAGCAAAGAAACAGAGACGTAGACTAAAGAATCTAAACCAAACTACTAAGAGTCTGTGAAACTGTAAAGCCAAACCGTCTTCCAATGTGGCATACAACTGCGAACCGTCCTCCATTGAAGAAGACAGCAACGACCTGTTATATAACAAAAAAACGAGATCAGTTACAAAACGTTATGGTACTGCGCAGGCTCGGACCAAAAAAATGAAATGCCAACGATTAGAAAAAGAAAAGAAAAAAAGTTAACATTCTCAAACCATTTTTACTTTGAATATAAACAAATCATAAATTAGTATAAAATTATAAAAGTTCAGATTTTGTTGAAATTGAAACTGTTAATCGCTACGTCCATGAGGAATCTGTAAACATTATGGTGCTGCCCAGGTTCGAACTGGGGACCTTCAGTGTGTAAGACTGACGTGATAACCGACTACACCACAGCACCAGCAGACGATGTTCTTATTTAGTGGCCTTCTTTTAAAAGCTTGAAAGATCATAATTTTAAAACATCCCAAAGGGTGGCTTTCAATATCTTAATCTTTCAATACAAATGTTGGTTCCCTTCTCATTTAACTTGCCCATGCAACCCTATACTTCCAATTCTGCAAGAAATACTCGTCATGTTGCGTTCAGTGCCATCAGAATATTGTTTAATTCATTATCGATAACATGCTTTCAGAGTAAAATGGGTAAAATTAACTTCCCGACGGCAAATATTTTGCAATTGTCAGGATGGCCGAGTGGTCTAAGGCGCCAGACTCAAGTTCTGGTCTTCGAAAGAGGGCGTGGGTTCAAATCCCACTTCTGACAGTAAATTATATATTTTTTTAATTTACGAATTCAACAAATGTTTCATGGCCCCTCACATCAAACCATATTTTATTTTCACGTTATCTACTATTTCAACAAATAAAATTCCCCTGAGCTCTAATCCGGTTTTTCGTGCGAGGGCATTTGGTCTAGTGGTATGATTCTCGCTTAGGGTGCGAGAGGTCCCGAGTTCAATTCTCGGAATGCCCCTTCTTTACCCGAGAGGTATGTGAAATTTAGAATGATTTATGTAACTTATATTTGGCGGCCATCGAAGGCGTTCTTCGAATCTCTGGCTTTTACCAGATACAAAATTTTGTCCAAGTTTATTCCAGAAAGATTGAGACGCTTTAATTGTATCGATTTCGCTGATAAAAATTATCAATAAAACGCAATCACATTATTTGTAACCATTACATGTGACATATAATTTAAATTTCACATATAATGAAAAACATTATGACTATATTAAATGTAAATTTGTGGAGCTAATGGGGTGCTTGTTTGGGTTTAGTTTTAAATTTGGTTATTTGGATTTTTAATTAACCTAGATTTATCTTAATTTCGAATTTAGAAGGATCAAACTTAATTTCAAATTTAGAAGGATCAAAGCTTTTAAGATGTAAACCTTTTATAAAATACAAGATTTGATGAAAGGTTTGCATTTGGTAAGATTTGGTGGTGTTTGATATATTTTGAGTTAAAATGGATTATTTGGATTTTTAATTAACCTAGATTTATCTTAATTTCGAATTTAAAAGGATCAAAGCTTTTAAGATGTAAACCTTTTATAAAATACAAGATTTGATGAAAAGTTTGAATTTGGTAAGATTTGGTGGTGTTTGATATATTTTGAGTTAAAATGGATCTAGGTTGGTTCCCATCATAAACACATCAAATCTTTAAAAGTTATATGAAGATTAAGGTGAATAGTAATAAAGTAATGATCTTTAATGATGAAAATGGTGAATAATAAGAAATAATATAATGCATATAAGAAATAACAAATAAATTACATAGTGATCAATCTCAATCTCTTTTTCGGATTTTCTTTTACTCACACATGCTAGCTTTTCCATATCAATCATATGAAAAAGGAAATTGATCTAAATATTTAACTTGATATAATGCACGGAAGGTCACACCTTTCCAATATTAATAGGATCTTTCTTCAACCTTATATGTTTATCATAATTCTGATTATATTTTATTGTATGTTTTTTGTTTTAATGCATCATATATATCAATGCATTTTATATATCTTAATATTATAATATTCTTAATGTGCAAATACTAATAGATAATCTCTTTCATAACATCATAATATATATTGAAATTGGTTTGCATTGTGTTATTGTTAAAGTTATTTCACTTGTTAGTTTGCACTAGGTGTTGAAATTGAAATCAATGCACGAGATCAATTTTCTTTGTATTTTTTATTCAATTAATGCATTAAATCATTTTTCATTGTGTCATCATTAAAATCAATGCACTCTATTGTTTTGCATTATATTATTATTAAAATCAATGCAACTACTTGATTGCTCTAAATCATTTTCATTGTATGATCATTGAAATCAATGCATCTTATTATTTTGTGTTATGTCTAAAATCAATGCAACTACTTGATTGTGCTCTAAATCATTTTCATTGTATCATCATTGAAATCAATACACCATATATTTTATGTTATGTCATTACCGAAATCAATACAAGCACATAATTTCTCTAAACCATTTTTCAATATATCATCATTAAAAATCAATGCAACCTATTATTTTTCATTGTTGAAATCAATACAAATACTTAATACCTATACATTATATCATTATAATAAACAATGCAATTAATATGCAGATCTAAAAAAAATAAGATATTTAACTAACATGAGTATTACATTTCTATTCCCATGGTTATAGCTAGTTTTCACCCCTATAACCTTTATCTTTATAAATGGATCATTTATTAGTCCCTGCCAAAGGCCAAGACTCTTTAGCGTTGACTTTCAATTAGTTTGTGGTTGACCAGATATATTTTGTAAGCTATTCAAAATTCTGCATAGGATAAAGAAAATAATCATTTTTTAAAATATTTTATTTACTTTTATTTAACTTCCTATTGGTTAATAATCTTCACCTCTTATTGCCCACTTTCTTTATGCGTTTAAATATACTTTTACCTATCATAAGTTTGTACGTACATATCATAAGTTTGGAATAAGTTTGTACGTACATATCATAAGTTTGGAGCCATTATATGCTCATTATCTTCACTGTTATATAGCTTAAGTTTTCTGTGTGTGAAATATGTTAAATTTTCATTGGCACTCTTTTTTAGGTCAATTAATAGTCCATGACATAATGCATTATGAAAATATTCTATAAACCAAACTTTATTGAATATCATTAAGAATTATTTATTGCTATCATCAAGATTTATGCATATCTTCTATCCATTGGGTTGCTAAACAATTATGTTGCTAAACAATTATGAAAGGTCTCGAAAGGGTAAGTCAGACACTCTTTGTATGCGATGAATTTTGGCACTATTGATCACCCACCGCCAATGCTCCTTGTCGTCAATGCTCCTTGCTCCTTGTATATTCACAATTCAGGTCAATGCTCCTTGCTCCTTGTATATTCACAATGCAGGTGACTTCCAGGACCATCGTATGAACAACAAAGTGCACATAGATTCCTCTCTGTGCTTCAGAGGTTCCTTGGCTGTAGCTCTTTCTGCAAGGTTGAAATAACAAGGTTATAGTTGTTTCGGCAAGGTTGAAATAACAAGAAGGTTGAAATACCAGTAAGTTTCTACTATTTCAAAATAATTTTCGTAGTTACTGTTACTGTTTGTCTCCTAATTTACTAAAGAATACAGATTTTGAAATCAATTTAAATAGCATCAACTTTGCAGTGGGAAAGACCAAAATCTAAGTTGCACATCTTGAAACCTTTGCCTATCTTGAAACCTTTTCCTGAATTGACTTTTAATGCTCTTGTTAAAGAAAGGGAAGCCCTGAACAGACCAGAGAGGGAGAATTTATTTGATAGACTAGAGTCATATTGGTCCTTCAAACCCTGAAGGTTTTTCTTCGAATGCCCATGGCTTGATTTTTTATTTTTGCCTTCAGATGGATTTGATTATTTTCAGAGGTGGATTTCTGTAGATGACAGGGAGTGAGACTCTGAAAGGATACATCAAATAATTTACAATATTAATTTTATTAATAGGATGCAGTTCTTTATTTTCTTTTTCTACAAATCGAAGAATAGTTTTCTTGATACCCTCATCCAAAGTTTCTTTTTTCTTAAAATTGAAGAAGAGTTTTTCTAAAACCCTGGTCTGAAGTGTGTCATTTTGTATTGCTGTGCACTGGAAATGAACATGATATCTGTAATTTTAATTGTGTATTGTAAATTGTTTAAATATGAGTAATATGTCTTAGATTCAACAAGTCCTATTGGTACGACGTGTACACTCTTCACAACATGTAGAGGTGGAGTAATCAACTCTTCCTGTTCACTCCTCTTTCCAGGGAGTTTCTTGGATACCTGGTGGTGCTATGAGAGAAATCAGAAGTGGATACACCACATATACCATATAATAAAAAAACCATCATTTTCGGTTTGCTTTTCCATCCAATGAATAAGACTGATTAGCCAATAATAGCATTAAGTAGTGCTTCCCTAACCCACACTCACCAATATAGAATTATAACACCTCTAGTCTCTTCAAGCAGCCTCCCCTAACCTTTCTATGGTCGTTCACCTGCTGCATTTGATATCCTGAACTTGGCATCCGTCCACTCCTTGCTAACCCTTAACTTGGCATTCGTCCACGTCTATTCTTCCTCTGGAGCAACTTTAGTATTTTCCCAAGCAAGGGATGTGAAAAAGTGTAAATAAGCCAGTGATAGCGGGCCAATCAAGCCAACTTCATTCAGTGGGCATAATCTTATCATCACAACTATAAACCATTTAACCAAATCGATTATTAAGGAAACACTCTTAACTTTAGTAATTGGACGTGGCATAGAACATGGTGGTTAAACTGAGTCTGACAGTTCATTGAGGAGGTCCAGTGTTGAAGGTTGAGAGAACCATGTTGATCGTAGTCGTAGATATTTCATAACCAACGCTTGTTCTAGCAGCAACAATAGATGAGGCGATCGGTCTCAAACATGTAGATGAATCCCTCTAGTGGGATGACTCGTTTGTTTACCTTCTCAATAACCTAGAAACCATCTACTTCGCTGCTCCCCCAACACTTAAGTTGTTGATGTTCTTGTAAGTTATACTAATGATATGCCCATGATATTTTTTCTTCTCTTTTCTCTTGTTATTATTATATTTACCATTTGATGCTGCCTTGACCATTTTTTTCTTTTGGTTTTTAAAATCTAATCAGATAGACAGTGACATATTGGTATGATTTGGTTTAGTTGTTTGGATTATATTTTGGTTTTTGGTTTTGGATGTATGCAGTATGATGGAAAGAACCGCGAAAACTAATCCTAGTTTTGGCTCTAGCAAACTGTTAAACCATGTGTTAAAAACAAAATGTCCGCTTCAAGTTGTATCCTGGTTATGGGTATGGCCGACTAGCTTTTTGAAGAAATACCCTTGTAGGGTTATTACCCAGTCTTAGTTTTGCAACATTGAGAGACACCCATCAGAGATGACACCTAACCTGAAGGAAGCTCGCACTTTGCAGTGCAGTCCCTTTAATTAACCTAGATTTATCTTAATTTCAAATTTAGAAGGATCAAAGCTTTTAAGATGTAAACCTTTTATAAAATACAAGATTTGATGAAAGGTTTGCATTTGGTAAGATTTGGTGGTGTTTGATATATTTTGAGTTAAAATGGATCTAGGTTGGTTCCCATCATAGACGCATCAAATCTTTAAAAGTTATATGAGGATTAAGGTGAATAGTAATAAAGTAATGATATTCAATGATGAAGATGGTGAATAATAACAAGTAATATAATGTATATAAGAAATAACAAATAAATTACATAGTGATCAATCTCAATCTCTTTTTCGGATTTTCTTTTACTCACAAATGCTAGCTTTTCCATATCAATCATATGAAAAAGGAAATTGATCTAAACATTTAACTTGATATAATGCATAGAAGGTCATACCGTATCTCTTTTTCTTTCCAATATTAATAGGATCTTTCTTCAACCTTATATATTTATCATAATTCTGATTATATTTTATTTTTTGTTTTTTGTTTTAATGCATCATATATATCAATGCATTTTATATATCTTAATCTTATAATATTTTTAATGTGCAAATACTAATAGATAATCTCTTTCATAACATCATAATGTATATTGAAATTGGTTTGCATTGTGTTATTGTTAAAGTTATTTCACTTGTTAGTTTGCACTAGGTGTTGAAATTGAAATCAATGCACGAGATCAATTTTCTTCGCATTTTTTATTCAATTAATGCATTAAATCATTTTTCATTGTGTCATCGCTAAAATCATTGCACCCTATTGTTTTGCATTATATCATTATTGAAATAAATGCAACTACTTGATTTCTCTAAATCATTTTCATTGTATGATCATTGAAATCAATGCATCTTATTGTTTTGTGTTATGTCTAAAATCAATGCAACTACTTGATTGCGCTCTAAATCATTTTCATTGTATCATCATTAAAATCAATACACCATATTCATTTTCATTGTATCATCATTGAAATCAATACACCATATATTTTATGTTATGTCATTACCAAAATCAATACATGTACTTAATTGCTCTAAACCATTTTTCAATATATCATCATTAAAAATCAATTTTTCAATATATCATCATTAAAAATCAATGCAACCTATTATTTTTCATTGTTGAAATCAATACAAATACTTAATACCTATACATTATATCATTATAATAAACAATGCAATTAATATGCAAATCTAAAAAAAATAAGATATTTAACTGAGTATTACATTTCTATTCCCATGGTTATAGCTAGTTTTCACCCTTATAACCTTTACTCGTTGACTTTCAATTAATTTGTGGTTGACCAGATATATTTTGTATGCTATTAAAAGTTCTGCATAGGATAAAGAAAATAATCATTTTTTAAGATATTTTATTTACTTTTATTTAACTGTTAATAATCTTAACCTGCCCACTTTCTTTATGCATTTAAATATACTTTTACCTATCATAAGTTTGTACGTACATATCATAAGTTTGGAGCCATTATATGCTCATTATCTTCACTGTTACATAGCTTAAGTTTTCTGGGTGTTGAATATGTTAAATTTTCATTGCACTCTTTTAGAGAATTAATAGTCCATGACATTATGCATTATGCAAATATTCTATAAACCAAACTTTATTAAATATCATTAAGATTTATTTATTGCTATCATTAAGATTATGCATATCTTCTATCCATTGAGTTGCTAAACAATTATGTTAGCAAACAATTATGAAAGGTGAATTTTGTATGCGGTGAATTTTGGCACTATTGACCACCCACCGCCAATGCTCCTTGCTCCTTGTATATTCACAATGCTCCTTGTATATTCACAATGCAGGTCAATGCTCCTTGCTCCTTGTATATTCACAATGAAGGTGACTTCCAGGACCATCTTATGAACAACAAAGTGTACATAGATTCCTCTCTGTGCTTCAGAGGTTTCTTGGCTGTAACTCTTTCTGCAAGGTTGAAATAACAAGAAGGTTATAGCTGTTTCTGCAAGGTTGAAATAACAACAAGGTTGAAATACAAGTTTCTACTATTTCAAAATAAGTTTCGTAGTTACAGTTACTGTTTGTCTCCTAATTTAGTAAAAAATACAGATTTTGAAATCAATTTAAATAGCATCAACTTTGCAGTGGGAAAGACCAAAACCTGAGTTGCACATCTTGAAACCTTTGCCTATCTTGAAACCTTTTCCTGAATTGACTTTTAATGCTCTTGTTAAAGAAAGGGAAGACCTGAATATACCAAAAAGGGAGAATATATTTGATAGACTAGACTCAGATTGGTCCTTCAAACCCTGAAGGTTTTTCTTCGAATGTCCATGGCTTGATTTTTTATTTTTTCTTTCAGATGGATTCGATTATTTTCAGATTTGGATTTTTGTAGATGACAGGGAGTGAGACTCTGAAATGATACATCAAATAATTTACAATATTAATTTTATTAATAGGATGCAGTTCTTTTGTTTTTTTTTCCTACAAATCGAAGAAGAGTTTTCTTGATACCCTCATCTGAAGTTTATTTTTTCTTAAAATTGAAGAAGAGTTTTTCTAAAACCCTGGTCTGAAGTGTGTCATTTTGTATTGCTGTGCGCTGGAAATGAACATGATATCTGTAATTTGAATTGTGTATTGTAAATTGTTTAAATATGAGTAATATGTCTTAGATTCGACAAGTCCTATCGGTACGACGTGTACACTCTTCACAGCATGTAGAGGTGGAGTAATCAACTCTTCCTGTTCACACCTCTTTCCAGGGAGTTTCTTGGATCACTGGTGGTGCTATGAGAGAAATCAGAAGTGGATACACCACATATACCATATAATCAACGTTTGTTCTAGCAGCAACAATAGATGAAGCAGTCGGTCTCAAACATGTAGATGAATCCCTCTGGTGGGATGACTCATTTGTTTACCTTCTCAATAACCTAGAAACCATCTATTTCGCTGCTCCCCCAACACTTAAGCTATTGACGTTCTTGTAAGTTATACTAATGATATGCCCATGATATTTTTTCTTCTCTTTTCTCTTGTTATTATTATATTTATCATTTGCTGCTGCTTTGACCATTTTTTTCTTTTGGTTTTTAAAATCTAATCAGATAGACAGTGACATATTGGTATGCTTTGGTTTAGTTGTTTGGATTATATTTTGGTTTTTGGTTTTGGATGTATGCAGTAAGATGGAAAGAACCACGAAAACTAATCCTAGTTTTGGCTCTACCAAACTGTTAAACCACGTGTTAAAAACAAAATGTCTGCTTCAAGTTGTATCCTGGTTATGGGTATGGCCGACTAGCTTTTTGAAGAAATACCCTTGCAGGGTTATTACCCAGTCTTAGTTTTGCAACACTGACAGACACCCATTAGAGATGACATCTAACCTGAAGGAAGCTCGCACTTTGCAGTGAAGTCCCTTGGCTCTCGGGGCATGCTTCTTGAAGCATCTAAAAGAAATAGTTCTATGTTGAAAACACAGATTAAGGGAAATTTTCTTGACGGTATGGCACACCAGTCAATTAAACCTGACCACGGTTCTCTCTAATAACTAGCGCACCAGTCCACGATAATTGAAAACAATCAATTCAGCTTCCAGATTTGGTCGGTAAAAATTCAGGGCTGGAACTGCATCAATAAGAATTAACAACTAGCACAACCGCAGGCCGCTAACTTGCTGCTGGTGAACGCCTAAAGATTTACGGTGGACGGTAGATAAAAAAAACTTTAGCGTTAAAAAAAATTCAGTATAAACTTCTTAATATGATTAGGTAAATGTTAAAAAGTAAACAGGTTAACTGATGCATTTATAAATGCAAAGAAGTTATCAACAATAGATCTGACCCATTGATTTTGGAGGACGACTAAGAATATGCCAGCATCTTCAATACATAACCATCAGATTGGAATTTAAGATTAAAAGATCATTAATTATGCCCATCTCCAATAAGTATACGTCTTTCTGCGTAACAAGAAAAACATACCTGATAAAAAATATTTTTAAACATCAAATAGCATGGATGCTAAGGGTTAGAGAGCAAATATAACTTGATTAACATGAGTTGCAGAGTCTATAGTGGCGTCCATGGTTTTGATGAATCCCATGATTTTTGTTTCGATTTCCTTGGCATTTTCCCCTTCCATGGTTGACCACAGCTTCAATTCAAATCAGTTATATTGAACCAAGCTATTTTGTAAATACATTTAATTCATGAGCGAGTTGGTACGGACTTTCTATATTAGTATTACAATTCCTGGCCCCTCAAAAATCTGATTCTCTTGACACGCCTCTGCAATAAAAAAATCTCCATGCAATATCTTAACGAGTTGCCACACCTCATTCAGACGCCCTCTGTTCAAGTCTTCTTCTATAACATTTTTCACCAATTCACTACTAATGCCTCTGCTTCTTGGAGCTGCAATGCAATGTGAATTTCTTAAGGCTTTCCATAGCACATAGCCCCAGAACGCCATGGTCGCAGCTTAAGGCACTCTGACCAAGTGGTTTGGCACTGTACCCGGACCATGAAACCTGGCACAGTCATATCCTTCAGCAAACAATTGTCAAGTGAAATTGCTTTGATATTTTCAACAGTCACATAAGCCCCAGACAACCACGGTCACAGCTTAAGGCATGCTGACCACGTGGCTAGGCACTGCACGCAGACCATGAAACTTGTGGGGACACTGAGGCACTGAAGTCCAACTCTGGGCAGGCCGTCACCAGGTTTGCGTGGGGTTCCATGAGGACTCGGAGCCTGGCTACTGCGTGTGGGAATGGCACGGTCACATCATGCTCTACGATGAGGAGAAGGGCTACACGATCGAGTATAGATACGTGAATTTCTTCAAGAAGGCAACTAAGATCAAGCGCAGACCGGCTAAACCCCAGGAGAACGAGGGGTCCGGCTGAAGTGTGGGCTTAGGAGGGCTTATTGATACCATCAACCAGATCAACGCTAGGATTCTGTGCAGAAATATGAGCGCTGGATCTTTTTGTTTCGTGACAAAATCTTGGAGTTCCATTACCAAACATATTGAAATGGAGTTCCATTTGTATAATATAACTATCACAGCCGCAAAGTGGTTGGTGGCTGGTTAACCTCTAAAGGTGCGCTGGTGTTGTGGTTGGTGAATTCAAAAGTTAAGCGGTAATTCCAAAGGTTAATCAGTTAAGCGTGACAATCATATGGTGGTACAGTGATTTCTTAATATGATTAGATAAATGTTAAAAAGTAAACAGGTTAACTGATGTATTCAAAAACACAAGGAAGTTATGAAGAGTAAATCACATTCATTGATTTGGGAGGACGACTAAGAATATGCTAGCATCTTCAATTGTTAGCCATTTAAAATTTTAGATTAAACGTTGATTAATTGTACCCATCTCCAATAAATATACGCCTTTATAAAACATTAAAATAATTTAATATTCAAAATTAAATATAAATATATTATTTGAAAAAGTAAACATTTGTATAAACCATTTATTTTTTTGACTGGTCCCATAAATGTTGAAGATTTAATATTTATGTAAAATGTTGAAATTCCAATACTCATGTCAGATACCCTGGTAAATTAAATGCATCTTGGACACAGAAATTTCGTCCAATCCTGTGATAATTGTTCTTCGTTGTGAAGGACTTATTTTTGGAATCCAGGTATTTTGAATACTTCTTTTATAAAATTTGACTATTTTGTTTTTGAAATTTTATGGTTGAAGGTCTCGATGGTATAATATTTATCCACTCTACCAAACCTGGTAGCTATGCTGCCGTAATCCATGAATAGTTGAGAGATTTCTATAAATTACATATTAGATAGGTTTCGGTATGCTTCCATTAAGAGAAGATTATGGAGAATAATTCGTTTATTATTGTAATGGTTTTCTAATAGGTTTCAGTATGCTTCCATTAAGAAAAGATTATGGAGAATAATTCGTTTATTACTATAATGGTTTTTTAATGTTTTTTTTTTTAAATATTTGGAACTTGTATTGTCTTAAGTAAGGGGTATATTTTCTTATTAAATTTGTTATTGCACACAGACGACGGAAGTGCTCTAGGCCCGAATGCTAATTTAACAAGGGCAGTGAAGCAGCGTAGTCCCTGCCAAATTTCAATGCAAGAAAATGGGAGCATGTTTAAAAGGCAAAAGTATTCG
>JZKD02S2021088.1:35455-55879 GCA_000966675.3 Picea glauca
CGAAGCCGGCAATAACGCTTCAAACTTCCCAGCCAATGATATTCTGACAAATACACAAATTTATTATTAAAAAAATTAGGTTTATATATTTCCTATGTTAAACATTACCATTTTTTCAAAAATTTCGAAGTCAACTAACAACTAATTGAAAGTCAGCGATGAACTCATCGCTATAGTCCCTGCCCTTGGCCTTCCGGCAGGGACTAATAAAATGAAAAATAAAGCCCCCATATCTTTGTAGGGATGGATTATTTATTTTACTTGTCGTCATAGTTAAATAACAATTATAAATAAATTAATATAAATTCGTGTTAAATGGGAGTGTATATATAAATAACAATTAACATAGATCTAGTCCCCGAGGTGTAGGACAAGGTGTAGGACAGTCAGTGATAGAGTGTGCTATTAAAGTCATCGGTTCAAAACCTACGGGGACAAAAAATCCAACCATGTTAAGGGTTGGTGTGGCTCAAGATATATTTTGTTGAGAAGTGTGCATCTCAATGTTTTGATCCTTAATTAATTGTGTATTACTCTCAAGTTTTTGATCCTTAATAAATTTGGGTTTGGGTTTAGCATATATCTATTAGTTAATTTTTTCTCAAGGATTCACAAAAGAAGGTCTCAATTTTTTTATCCTTAATAAATTTGGGTTTAACATAGATCTATTAGTTAATTTTTTCTCAAGGATTCACAAAAAAAGGCCTCAAGTTTTTTATCCTTAATAAATTTGGGTTTAACATAGATCTATTAGTTAATTTTTTCTCAAGGATTCACAAAAGAAGGCCTCGTCCATTCAAGATTGATTTTTCTTTATAAGTTCAATACAAGATTTTGCATACAAATTCAATTTAAGATTTACCATGAATCTTTAGGTGTCGTTTATTCTTGTATACAAATTCAATTTAAGATTTACCTTGAAGCTTTAGGTGTTGTTTATTTTGCAGTTTTACAATGTAGAACCAATTCTTTTTTGGGTATTCGTAATGTAAATGGATTATAGAGGGAGTCCTTGACTTTTGTTGTTCATCTATGTAAGAAAAAATATATATGTCTCTGTATGTATTGAATTGAGAAAATATAATTCTCTGAGATACGAGAAACAACTGGACCTAAGCTACGAACTTACCTTCTAGATCAAGGATGCAAAATCTTGCTTATCGTGGAAGGTTTGTTGGCTTACATTGTTAGTTTAGTTGAAACATATAAATAGCCCAATGTCCATGTGTTGTATGGTGAACAATGGTCATGATCTGTGACAAATAAGAGAATTTGTCATTTTGTTGCTTAGCTATAGCAACGATATGATGCATAGAACTTTGATTTAGATATCATTTTTCCATATTCAAATAGAAGAGCTTATCTTTTAATTGTTTAAGCGTGTATTTATTAGTAGGATGGACAAAGGACATTCCTCTGTACGCGGCTATGGTCATATGCACCATATTTATTTTCCAATTATTTACTTTCTATGAGATGCATCTGATAATAAGTTGGTAACAAGTATAGTTCCATGTCAACTGAGTTGTGGTCTAGTGGTAAACATGTAAAAGTTTACCATTGCTGGATCAAGTTTGATTCCCAACAAAAATAAGGGAATCCTCGAAGTGACATGTCCAAGAGTGCAGTTCTTGGCTCAGGTTTGGTTCCCAGCAAAAATAAGGGAATCCTCAAAGTGACATGTCCAGGAGTGCAGTTTTGATATGAATAGATTTTGGTAATGGGTTGGGGGAAATAAGTCTTCGACCTCGGCCAAAAAACAAGGGGCGTTGTCGTAAAATCCAAGTTTAACCTTGTAATCATATCAACTAAATTTAGAGCAATGGCTTGACAATGGTATCATAACAGAATAGAAATCATGACCAAGTCATATCTTGGTTCTTGCATTATTTTTCTTCCAAAATTTAACTTGTTTTTTTGTGGACCCTTAGGTTGCATCATGCAAATTGATAAAGCTACTATGAATCTATCAAAGGTTTAAATGGATCTATTTTAGCATTTTTTGTGTGCTTGTAGAATTGCAGCTAAACATAATTGTAAGGGTTATGTATATTCTTCCATGGAATGTAATCCAAGTGATATGTGTTTTATGTTATAGCTAGTATGACGTTTCTCTTTTTTATTTTAACAAGAACGACTAGTTTATATTAAAAAAGAGTGTTGCAGCAGAAGCTAAATCAACAAAGAGATACAAGGAATTCAAAAAGAAAAACTAGTTGTCTAACAACAAAGTTTTCATTTTCTGGCCATACAAAAATTTCTACATCAACATATGATAGAGTGTCTCTTTGCCAGGTGTAAATTCTTACATATGAGTGCAACAAAAAGATGACTTTACATATAAAAATCATGATTATTTTAATTTGAGTGTAGTGTCCAGTATCCATCCTTGGTATGTCTCCATTGGCTATTCTGGGTAGGCCTGAAGTTGTTGGTCCACTTCTTGAGCCCTGGATCCATAAGAAGAGGTTGGTGATTGCACATTTTCCTGATTCTACATCCATTGCTGACGGATTTCCTGATTTTCCTGGTGAAGGGTTCAAATTTATCTGTTATGCTTGTTCACGGCCCTAGGAATGAGAATGATGCAAGTCTCCTTGTCATGTTTCTGGTTCTTCTCCTCCAACTTGGTTTCAAGTAGAGCAATTCTTTCTCTTTGAAATTATATCTCACCTATTTGATCTCCCAGGTCTACCTTCAATTCCAGAAGCACACAGGCAGAGCAACGACATTGGTCTAGACCACGATGCCACGCTGCACTCCGAGACATTTTGACAACCTTATTGACTGCAATTTCTTCCACCCTGTGAAGGAAATCCAAGGCACAAGCGCACAATGAGAATTCACAAATCCAGAAGTCCATGGCACAAGTGCACATATAGAATTCACAAATCCTAGCGAAAGAAAAGGGGTTAAATCCCATGGCGAGGTGAACTGGTTCATGAATCAGGTTGAGTGTCCACATGATGTCCCTACGTGTGGTATGATATGGGAGGGAGAGTTTGTAGATACCACATCACATAGCCATCATCACTCGAAGATGGATATAAATGCACACTGGTGAGTGAGTATGCATGTACTCGAAATAGTTAAAATAGTTATTATGCTTAATCAGTGCTCATCCATGAGAAATATTCAGATGCATAAGCATGTATGAATTACACAATAAACATGAGGTTGAAAAAATCAATTTACACCGAGATGCATGACCCACCAATTTTTTTTTCGTTGCTCTGCCCAGGGGCGCTTTGGCGGCGAAGACACAGGGAACAAGTGCTCTGGTGGCGGATAATGATTCTTGTAGCATTGCATCTCATTGCATTCAGGTTCGCTCTAGATGTTGAATGCAGAAGAGGCATCGTAAGTTATTACATTTTATATATCTCACACTTCAAATCTGCATGATGTATATGTTGTTTTCCACTACAATTTGTCTGTTGATTTCAAGTCTTTTAATTTTTCAACACCCTGGCTTTTGCGTTGCTTTTGGTTTTCATTACATCTTACAGATAGACGTTGTGAGATAAATAGTTTGTGATTCGACGTGATTAGATTTGATTTTTAATGGGTTTTCCTTGTGGCTCGAATTTGTGGCTTTTGGGTTTTTCTTGGGTTTCATGTTACAGACGTTTTTTGTTAAATTTAAATTGAATTATGTTACATACATTTATGTTTTCTTTTATTTAATTAATTTTCAAAAATATGTGTCCGTTCGTGCTATTTTTCTTTTTTATTTCAGATTTGTGTTGAAATTTTCCCTCTCCAGTCCTGATATTGCCGATATGCTTCAACAGGTGTGTTTTCTTTGTATTTTTATAAATTTTATTTTAAGTTTCATATTGTGGTTAATTTGGATTTATTTTTAAAATCTCCTTTCAGTTTGTTTTTCTCTTTTGACAATGTTGGGTTTTAGTTTATTCTTCTTTTCTTTTGCAAAGGGCATTTCTATGATCTTTGAAACCTGCTTTTTGCTTCTAAGTTTAACACCCTGAGCCTGAGACGATGCCTGCTACCTAGCTTCATCTACCTTTTGATTACGACCAACTTCTCCTATCGATGAAGAATTTGAAACCGTTGGTCAGGGGATGACTTGACCTCAGCTACGGGGGACCTTTTAGGACCTTACATCCTATCTAAGAGCCTCAGATTTACTAGGTTGAGACTAAGACATTTTATATAGAAATGAGACTTGGTAAGACTTAAGTACTACAAAAATACTCCTATAGTTTCATGATTGTGGGTTATTAATCCAACCAAGATAGAATGAGGCCACACCTTGAACTTAAAGGAACACCAAGTAGACAACATCGAAGTTATATTTAACTGTAGGAACCATATAGAAACTGTGTTATGGTTTCTTCCTCTGGTTAACTGTGATTTGCACATGATCATGACTTCATGCTTGACATTTTCTTCTTTATTTCCATTTGTGATCCTCTGGCTCCATTGCAAACCCACTAACCATCCCTGCACTTTTCAAGATGGGGTCTCTCTGTGATTTTCCTGGTTACTAGCCGATTGGAGAGGCCAGACATCTTCTACACTTCAATCCACGAGCATTCTAATTTTTTTGTTATTTGACAGTCACTCCCTTCACCTTTTTTGAGCAAGTTTCTATAGCTATTCATTCATTTATGTGTTACCTAGTCCTCTATGTTCAACATCTTGCTCCCACCTGGGGTCACATTCTCCATGATCCTTTCCTAACATTTTTGGGCCTCAATTTATGTCTCACTGGGAGGCACATTCTACATTCCGATTTTTACTCGATTGCCTGCAACAAATCTCACCTTTCCATCTCTTTTTAACCTTCTGAAACCATTCTGTTTATCTTAATTATTCCAGATGGGAATATCCTTCTCTGACAGTATGATGCCAGTTGGTCAAGCTTGTAACAATATTTGTTTTTTAGGGTGATACTTCTGCAATCTAAAGTTTTCTTCCAAACTACAAGAGTATTTCCTCAGAAAGCCCTTTCTTGGGATTTGTTTCCAAGTGTATTCTAGCATAGTTAACAAACATATTATACGATATAAATCTTTATGGAAATAAACTATCGAATCTTATTCTTGATATATTGTAAAGCCTCGTATATCGAGAAATTAATGGGGAGGTTTGGACGCCCTAGTTGGATTAAGTAGGGAATAACTCCAACGTTGATAGGTTGAACCCCTGGAAACCACTATTTTATAAATAATGTTTCCCTAACCCAAAACCAGTCCTCTAAAGCCCCTTTGTCTCGATATTTTCAAAATTCACCATGAAAAATGACCCATAGCCAAAGACAATAAAAATTGGGGTGCCTATAAGCCAAGCATTAAAGGTTGTTGCCATCAGCCAAAAAATATTAAACCTGCATATTGGCAGTTCCTAAAAAAAGGCTCAATACGTATTCTCAAGGATGCCTTTCCATTTTGCAAAGATTCATCTCAACCCCAGATCTATTATCAACCACAAATTCCAGCCCCATCCCGACATAATCAATTTTGCAAATATCTAGGCGTTTGAATATTCCAGCCCCAGCCCGACAAGGACTACGGTGTTATGCAACACTTGTTTATTTTTGGGTCTTTCATTCTCACTTGAATATTCATTTAGTTAATTTCATATTTGAATATAAGCATTGCCTCCAATGTTCTATAAATTGATTATTTTAATTTTGATGTGTGCATTATGTCTCCTTCTAGTATTCGAATGTGCCTCTAATGTTCTACAAATTATGTTCGATATGTTTACTTGATGGATCTATGAGAAATGCACCTAAAAACTATGTTTCAATTGTTCATTGTTGTGATTGTGCAATTCCTCATTCATTCTATCAACTCAATTCACAGTTGTTTGATCCTTTGATTTTGGATGTAACTTATTATAAATATGTTTGTATTATTTTATATTTATAAAAGATTGGCTGGGATGGCTAGGACGAACAACAGATAGCAAGTGAAGCGGAGGAAACATAAATATGTTTGTATTATTTTATATTTGAATTTTATAAAGTTGATTTTATAAATATGATGTAAGTTTCAGTATCAAATGATATAATTGTATTTTCGTTTCTTTTGATTTACCTTCTTATAAAGGCACCCACTCTATCTAACCATGATAAATGTCTTCCTTTCATTCAATGGACTTCAATATAATGGAGAATGAGGAGTTTCACATAACAAATTAGGTTTCCAATCTTATGGGCTTTACATGATAGTTTAAGGTAGTTATGGGACACCTTGAGATAGAGGTCAAACTTATGGAATGTATATCATCACTTGTGTGCACATATAGGGAATTGAGTGTAGGGGTAAAACCTATGACACACATAACATCACCTATGTGCACATCCATATAAGTGACAATTACTAGCCCCACTATAACTCAAACTGAACTTTGATGAGGCCTCAAGAGGCGATTTCAATAGAGAAAGCATAACTTTGGGTAGAACAAGGATATGAGGAGTCATTCAAATTGTTGGGTATGTGTTATATTCTTTGCATGACTAGCTATAGTGACTGTTGGTAAACAATAATTAAAAAGTACCTAGGTAAGTGTTTCTCATCACCTAGGCGCCTAAGGGGTGAGAAAGTGCCTAATGTGGACCCTAGTCATTTAATTTGTGAGATACAAATTAAAATGTGACTTTATGAATTAAGTGAGGGGGTGAGTGAATACACATTCAATCTCATCCACTCATTTAATCCAATGTTAACCATTGGATTACGAGATTCTTCACCTACCACCATGAGGTCGACTAGGGTAGGAGGGCACACCCTTTCTAGGGTTGATTCATCTTTTTGTTAAGAGATCAAGAGAAGGAGGTCGAGCTTGAGTGAGAAGAGAAAGTTGAAAGAGTGAGGGCATGTTTCCCAAGCCAACAAACAAGCAAAAAAAATGAGGAAGGTACAACAACTATACATGGTCGTACTGTATGGATTTTGGGAATCCGTACTACTGGTTTTTGGGCACATAAATCGAGGAAGAGGTACAACAACTTTGTGGAGGTCATACAATACAGATTTGACAGTCCATACAACAACTAAAGAGGAGAAGTCCATACAACAAGGTACATCATGCATTCCAAGGTGTGTGGCATGAATTTTGAGGTGCATTTATTGCACATGAAGAGGTACATCAAACACAGGAAAAGGGGCATGATTTTCGAGGAGTTCCGTACAACATTTGATGTTGTAGCAGCCGTACATATGTACGGATTTATGGCATAGTTTTCAAGGAGCAATCCGTACAACATTAAATGCTGGGACAATCGTACACAGTACAAATTTTTGGTTCAGATTTCGAGGAGCTTCATTTTGGAATTTTCTGAAGGAGATTTGCACAATTTTTTGTGAGATAAGTTTGTAAATTTTGTTGAAGATTAGACTGCTGTAAAATAATTTCTCTGAAGCTCTGAAATAATAAAAAATCCCTCTCTCACTAGTTTTCCCCTTGTGGGTTTTTTCAGGGTCACTGTTAGACCAAAAATCATTGTGTTATTTTTCTGAGTTATATGTGTTGCTGATATATTTTTATTTCTCCGTTATACGATGTTCATAATCCTCATGTTTCAGTTCTGAAAATTTATTTTATGTTGAGTTTAATTGGTTGTCATAAAACTAGGTTTGGGCATTAAACATTGGATGAAAAATCAGCGAGACTTGAAATTGGGTGCGGTCTGAAATTTTACATGGTATCCGAGCTGAGTTAAAGAGAAGCAGAGATATTTCAGCAAGTCAGAAAATTGGGATAACAGTCACTTCACCTGACATAACTTTGAATTTTTCATTTTCAGTAGAAAGGGGTCAATGGCTACAGGTTTGAGAGTTGAGAACAGACTTGATGGGGCAACAAACTTTGGTGCTTGGAAAGAGAGGATGATCTTGTTGTTGCAAGAAAATGAGTTGTGGGATATTGTTGAGAATACCACAACACATCCTATGGTTGTACCTATTGATGCTACTCTTCTTGCAGCATACACTAAGAAGAGTATCAAGGCTAAGAGGATTATTCTTGATGCCATCAAGGACAATTTGATTCCTCACTTGACGTGGAAGACAAATTCCTATGAGATGTGGGAGTCTTTGACGAAGTTGTACCAGAGTACAAATGAAAACCGAAAGATGGTTTTGAGGGAAAAACTGAAGAGCATTAAAATGACCAAGGCTGAAAATGTGGTCACATATCTTACCAGGTTGACACATGTGAGAGATGAGCTTGGAGTTGTGGGGGAGGCCATAATTGACAGTGAGCTTGTGAGTACAACATTGAATGGAGTTTCCAAACAATGGGTTGTTTTTGTTGAGGGCATTGTGGCTAGGGAGAAACTTCCCAATTGGGAACTTCTTTGGGATGACTTTGTTCAGGAGGAAACCTAGAGAGGTTATGTGCATGGAAGTTCATCTACATGTCATGATGAGGAAAATGTGGCTCCTACTGCCAACAACAAGAAGAAATTCAAAAAGGTCCTAAGGGAAGAAACAAACTGAAGGGTGAGGGGAAGAAGGACATGAGAAAAGTCAAGTTATTTGCATGCCACAAGTTTGGTCACTATGTAGGTCAGTGTCCGAACAAGAAGAAGAAACAAACAATAGCTTCAAAAATGGTGGAGGAGTTTTCCGCCAAGTTTGATAAGGAGTTTTCCTTAGTTGTGTGCCTTACCATGAGGACCACTCATTCAGATATGTGGTACATTGACATTGGTGCCTCCCACCATATGAAAGGGGTTCATGAGAACTTGACAGATCTTACTCAGATTGGTGATGTTGAGGTGGTGCTTGGAGATGACCGGGTGGTCAAGGCAGTTGGTTGTGGGACTGTATCATTTCAGAGGGAGTCTTTGCCTCCCATGTTGTTAAGAGAGGTCATATATGTTCCGATATTGAAGAAGAACTTAGTCTCAATTTTTTCTATTGAGGAGAAGGGCTATGAGGTGTTGTTTTGTGATGGGCATGTGCTCCTTTTCCCCAAGGGGTCTAGTATCAATTTAGCCAAAGTGATTGGGACTAGACATGAGAAGTTGTACAAGCTTATGTTCCAGCCATCGAGAGCATTATTCCATTCTACTAGCAACAATGATCTATATGAGCTATGGCACAGGAGGATGGCACATTTTCACCATGGAGCTTTGAGGGTACTGAGGGATATTGTGACTGGAGTTCCAGATTTCAGTACAGAGCACCAGGATTTGTACAAGCGGTGTGCTTTGGGAAAGTACACCAAGACTGCTTTTCCTAGCAGTGATAGTAGAGCAACATGTATCCTTGATCTTATTCATTCAGATGTATGTGGCCCGATGTCTTCAGCATCGTTGACTGGTTGTTTATACTATGTTATATTCATTGATGACTTCTCAAAAAAGTCTTGTATTCTCTTCATGAAGACCAAAGGACAGGTCTTCAGTCGGTTCCAAGAGTTAAAATCTTTTGTGGAGAATCAGACTGGGAAGAAAATTAGAGTTTTGAGGAAAAAATTGGGGGTGACTATACCTCCAAGAAGTTCATGGAATTTTGTGCAGGAGAGGGCATCATGAGAGAGTTGATTGTTCCTTACAACCCACAACAGAATGGGGTTGCTGAGAGGAAGAACAAGGCCATAGTTGGGACTGCGAGAGCCATGCTACATGATCAGGGGCTGCCATTATTTCTTTGGGCTGAGGCATGCTACACTGCAGTCTATCTGCATAACAAGAGTCCACACAGGGCTGTGGGGAGTATGACTCCCGAGGAGGCTTTTTCTCGTAAGAAGCCTGAGGTGGGGCACTTTCAGATTTTTGGGTGCATCACATATTTACATGTCCCTTCTGAGAAGGGGACAAAGCTAGAGCCCACGACAGAGAGACCGATCTTTGTTGGGTATAACGAGATTTCAAAGGCTTTTTGTATATACATTCCTTCCTTGAGGAAGATAATTTTGAGGAGGGATGCGAGATTTGAGGAGGACAGAGCCTTTAGGAAGTCACGAGGGACAAAGAGGGGTGAGAATTCTTCACCTCAGATTCAAGTGAGTCCGCAACATACTACAATGACACATAGTTTGGGGCCACCAGTTTCAATGACGACTGGTCCACAAGTGATAGAGCCACATATTTTAGGATCGTAGGTTACTGGTCCACAAGTTTCAAGATTGGTTACTCCAAAGTCTACTTCAGGATCACCGTCTTCAGGAGATGGGGTTGACCAGGGAGAGTCCCCTTGACAGGATACTACTTCAGAGAGGATGAATCCCAAGAGGCTTCATGATACTTTGAGGGAGGCACATAGTTTAGTGGGGAATCCCAGGCAAGCAGTGAGGGAGAGTAAACCTCCCGAGAGGTTTTGCAACTACATCGCGATGGTGAGCAGTATTCAGGAGTCTAAGCCTTCCACTTTGGAGGAGGCTACTAGTAGACAGGTTTGGAGAGATGTCATGATGGAAGAGTACAATACCATCATGAAGAATGATGTTTAGGAAGTTGCTCCTAGACCTGAGGGGAAGTCAATGGTGACTTCCAGGTGGCACTATAAAATCAAGCATGCTGCAGATGGCAGCATTGAGAAGTACAAAGCTCTCTTTGTGACTCGGGGGTTCTCACAGGTTGATGGAGTTGATTATGATGAGACCTTTGCACTAGTTGTTAGATATACCTCGACCAGGTCGATGATTTCCATTGCATTGACCGGAAAAACCATCCAACATTGACATTTTCTGGGATCCAACCACCTTTTGTAGGATGTAATCCATCTTAGGAAGCAGATAATTTTCTTTGAGAGACACCCTATTTAGATTCTGAAAGTCCACATATAAACTTATTTCACATCTTTTCTTTCTTATAGGCACAAGGTTAGCCACCCACTTTGAAAATCTCAAAGACACAATAATTTTGCTATCAAATAGTTTCTTTACCTCCTTTTCAATCAACGACAACAACATAGCACTGATTTGTCTCAACTTTTGCTTGAAAGGTTTCTTATCTTCCTTGATGGGGATTACATGTTGAATTACTTCAGTGCCATAGACCTTCAAGTATTCATAGTCATGCAAAAACGTCAGGGAAATATTTCATGAGGCTGATATACCTTTGCTTGATTTACGGACTGAGTGTTTTTGACAGTCTGATTATATTAGGATTCTCTTGACTATCGATGTTGAAATCCTCAATATATTCATTGTTCACAGTGATTCTAGGATTTTTGGCTACATCATTCTCATCAAAGAGTTTTTCTAATGGGACCAAACCTTTGGGGATAATGTTGTTTTTTAGATGCACTATATCCCTTCCAGCTATCTGGTTCTAAAAGGGGTCATCGTTACTGCATGCAGTCGTGTCTTCATCCTCTTCCCAACAACTCTCATCATCAATATTCACGTTAGCGAACTCGTCGCTCATTTGGAGGAATCTCTCCACCTGTTTGTCATCTTCAAACACTTGCCAATATTTGATGTTATCAGGTACCACAGGCCTGTGTTTGACTTCAATTTCATACTTCTTATTGGGAAAAATTGGAATATTGAACACCGAAGCTGAGGCGGCCAAGGCATTTGCAATTTTTATTTTACCCCCTGGGGATCATTGACAAATTGTACTCTGAAAACTCTTTAAGGCGATCCAACACTAGATTTCTATATGCTCTTAGTTTGGGATGCTTAGATTGGTATATATCCTTTACCTGATTTATGATGAGCTCATAATCTCCATGCATCGCTATCCTTTTAGCGCCCAATTCCTTTAAAGTTCTCAAACCCAAAATTAGTGCCTCATATTCGGCCATGTTATTTTTACAATCAAAGGTGAGCTTGTAAGAGTAGAGATTTGTACACACGTTGGGAGGGTTGATCCACACACCGGCTCCGACTCCCTCCCTGCTGAAAACTCTGTCGAAGCTCATATTTCACATTTAATTTTCCACGCGGTTTATTTGATCCGTGCTTTCCTATGTTTGATGCTCGACCTTGTCTTAGAAAATCATGAAAGTTGTTGGCTCCCCCTCTTCAAAAATCAAGTTATTATAAAAAATAGGAGCCAACTTTGGTGTCGACAAAGTAGATAGGATGATTATTCGGTTGTGTTTTGCTACTCACCATGTACTTGAGCAACACCTCTATGTACAATATCCTTTCTTGGTTGAAAACAAGGATGGTAGCATAAGGCATGTCCATCTGCAAGGTTCCTTTTAATTTTGGGGCCCAAGATCTGGATAACAACATGTCGAATTTTAGGGGAATGTCGGTAGCCACCACATCCATGACCAGATTCTTCCATGGAATTTGAGATAATGACACGACCAAGTCTTTGATCAAACCCAAGAATTTCACCTTTCTTGAGTCGAAAGAGAAACTATATTTATAAGGTCTTGTGACGTTCAAGCCTAACTCATCCATGACTACTTTCGGCATGAGATTATGTGATGAACCTGAATCCAACATGGTGTTATGCAAAGTCATGTCATGAATTTTGAGATTGACGTAGAAAGGAGGAACACCATCAATATCGCCACTTTCTTCTACGCGCAAACCAAATAAGATGGCAGGGTGGTCGTCTTGGATGTTCAAGGTGTCGGGAGCTTCTTCCATCTTTAACATCTTAATGATCTGGTTTCTATACTCTCCCTTCTTGATTAGCTCATTAAACTAAATCGAGATTTTGATTTTGGTCATTTCGCTCTCAAAATTAAAAGGAGGAGGAGCTTTATCTACCTCTTTGATGCATGTTTCCTTACTTTCCTCAGGTGCTTTCTTCAGGCATTCTTCCTTTGATTTTCCCCTTTCCATCGCATCTCTTGCTGAATTATCTTTATTTGGTTGGCTTGAAGAAGGAGTATTCACCTAGGGGTCCTTTGTGGGATTTGTATTCGGAGGCTCTGCAGACGTCTTTTTACTTCTAAGGTTATATTTCTTCTGAAACTGCATGATTGCATTGTGATATCCCTTCGTGAACTCCTGTGTTTTTGAAGACAACACATCATCATTCTACAACATAAAACCATCATTCATGTCCATGAATTGATCGTATTCTCCTTTTGTTAAGAACACATATGTACTTCTATCGTCGCAACAATGCATCTGGTCTTTGATCATTTGATCAAAGTCTTCATTTGCATAGTTTTTTTTGGAACAAGGGTCTTATCTGCTGATCACCTTGATCTCTCTAGTCTCTTTACCTGATCTGCGGAACTGGAGCTCTTCTAAAGTTTTGATTTATAAGCTGGAAATCGTTTTTCTCCCTGGTGGAAGGCTTGTTCTCCACGAACATCCTTTACATAAGCCTTTCTATAGTCTTCATCATCAAATCGAACTTTTCATCTGATGATTGAGACATAGAGGGTTGCGTGTCCCCTTGGGGCTTCTTCTCATTTCTGTCAAAATTTTGTTTGATTTTTCCCTACGCCATCAGATTTAATTCAACTTCAATCACTTGGCTCATAATAGCGCCTAAGGTATTAGATATTCTTTCTCTTAGAAGCAAGGCAAATTCATTGTCAAAAGAATCAACGTATCGAAGTTGGGCATCTCTGGGAGGTGGTTTGACTTATGTGGGGATTGAGTTATAAACCTTCATGAATCTAGCCGAAAAATCTTGCATTGTTTCCTCTGGTGATATTTTATATTGTTGTACCGAGTTATCAATTGCAGAGGATTATTTTTGTCACCTCATCTGGACAGAAACAACATTTCAAAAGCTGCAAAATCAGGGATGCTCATCGCTTGAAGGGCCTTGAACCATTTTCTGACCTACCCTAAGAAGATCTGCACAAACAATCTCATTTTTTCATCCTCATGATCGACCTCTTCCAGGTCAAAGAAATCATTGAACCAATCCAAGTTATTTCAGTTTTGGTTTCGGTTATTCCCTGCAAGATGACCTTTAGAATATAGTTTACTAAAAATGGAAACCCGACTGCACCCAATCATGTCATAACCGACGTCGTCGTCATGATTGATCAATCATAAGTAAGATTCGATCATCAGGATGTGATGCATCTACGTTTATCCTTTGTGAGGTGCCCGAATGATCGACGCACTGTCAGAAATTATGTGGCCTAGTGTAACGGGCTCTGGTTGTTGCCACACGATCACTGGTTGTAGTATGCATGTGGTGAGTTGATGTGGTGGATGTCTCTCGTGCGCTCTAGGTGGAAACGACGGTCGGGGAACCACACATCTCCTCCAAAACTTTCATACATTTCGCCTACACTTGTCCTCCTCAATAGGTGGGTTTACAGCCTCTGTGCGATGAATATCCACCGCGTGGGTGCCCATCAGACTTCTTGTTTCTCAGCAGGAAATGAGACACACGGAGAGAAAGATTTTGTGCCACATTCAAAAAAGACAAAATGGGGTCATGTCAATCATGCCTTTGGCCTCACCTACAACCTTAATACTCTGAGTGTTTACCTAAGAGAACATTTTTGTCTGTTCAGACTCTTCCTTGTCTCCACAAGACCACATTCCCTTTCAACTTTGTTTGACCATTGGTAAGAGCCGCGCGAACGTTATCCATGGCCAATCCACATTCCTTGAAGTGTTATGTGATTCTCTCCTCTGACATCCTCTGTTCCTCACACAGATGAATGACTATGTATTTCGCTTCTCTGAGATGTCTTTTGAGCTAATTTGGATTCCCTTCTCGGATCTGCGATGTTGTCATTCCAACAATATTTTCTGCCAATTGTTTTCTCAATTATCTGTTCTCTTGATACAATTAGGAAATAGAGAGTTGTGCTTGCTTCAACTGCTGTGACGACTCCTGAAACTCCATGTTTTCAGTGCCCGACCTTCACTATATTTCACTAATTCCCTTGCTTGAACCTTCAACAGGTTCTAGCCGAACATCGCGCATGAGTAACTTCTCAACATCAGACTAGGTGTGCGGTTCCCTGGGAGGTTGGGTCTCCTCGGGCTTCTTGATCAACCTCAACCTGCCTCTTTTCCAGGGTGTTGGTTGTTCGAATGAAGAGTCTTCTATTTCCTTTCCTTTTCCTTTGGCCTCCTTCATTCTTTCCCATGCGCTGTGAAATGTTTTTTCCCTTGTGGATAGAGGGAAGTCTCCTTTAAGGTCTGATCCGTCAGGAATTTTCGAATGACTTATGGTTGATTTTTTTTTAACTTTGCATGCATTAATTGACCATTGGGAAACTTAATGAAAAATGAAGAAATAAGAGGAATTATACAGCCATATACAAATGTGCAGATCTAAAATGCAATGAAAAACAACAAACCATAATACGCGGGTTGATAATGGAGTTCGGCACAACTTTGCCTACGTCTTCGGGCCTTTTCTCTGTGGGGGAGGCTTCTTTATTTCTGTTCGAAAGCTCGATAGTACATCATTACAATGCCAAATGGATACAAGACTGATCTGGTCATGTTCGCCCAGATCTCTGGAACCATGCACAAAAAAACGGCACGCGAAACGGACGTCCGGAGCTCTCAGAAATGATCCGACATCATCTCCTCCTCAACGACTTCCCTGCCTCAAACTGGCTTTGACTTGGCTTCCCCTCAACATCTCTACTCTGAATGCTCTCAAAAGATGTCCCCATGGCCTCAAATTGGCCTTGGTTAAATAATTGGGAAAGTAGTTGCCCATCTCCAACTTCCTCCAAGAAGTTAGACTCAAAAACCACCCAATAACTCCCAATTACATTAAAAAATGAGTTTAATTAACAAATAAACCCAAAAAGTGGTTAAAAACCCACTTTTAACTATATAATAGTTATATAACGGGCTTTAGCCCCTTATCCTGGGCGCGCGCTCCTTGGCAAGGTCACATGGTTATTAATACGGCCAAGCGCTAGCCCAAAGGGCTAAGCGCTGGCCCCAAAATGCTTTGACACCCGGTCACATTAGCGCATAGACAGAACCGTGGGCTTTAACAAAAATCCACGCGCCATTTTTGAAACCTGCTCTCCATTCAAACGCCTGTCGTGGTCACATATAACGCATAGGACCAGGGGTCGGGGCTAAGCCCCGGCCCCACCCCCCGCCATTTAACACAACATATAAATTTAAATAAATTTAAATTCGTACATATAACAAGCAACATCCGGTGGTGCCTTGGCAAGTTGGAAGTTACGAAAACTTTGGCATAGGGGGACGTCACCGGTTCGATTCCGGTCGACCTACAAAACTTTTGATTAATAAACCAATTAGACAAATACCAGGGTGCCACGTGGCAGCTCGTGATTGGGCCACGTGGCACCCTTACATCCAACTTATGCATGCCACGTGTCGACCGATGATTCGTCCACGTCAACCAACCAAGATATGCCGCGTGTCCATCATTGATTCGCCCACGTCATCTGCCACGTCAGCTTGCCGTACTATCCAGTCATCATGCCACATCATCCGCTGATGTCATCCCGTGCCACGTGTCACCCTTTCAGTGGTGACACGTGTCACCTCGGGATTGGTCCAGCCGTACACCAAAAACGCCAAATCTGCCTGACACATGTCACTGCCTGAGGCTGCCACGTGTCCTGTACGGACCTGCCATGTGTCGTCGTACGAACATGCCACGTGTCCTGTACGGACCTGCCACGTGTCCTGTACGGACTGCACAGTCAGCAATTTTTTTTTTTGCTTGTTTGACTTTTCGGACAGAATGCGATATCTTCTCCATACAGACTCCGTTTGACAAAGTAAATATACCACTGGAATTAGGAAGACGAGCCGGACGCAATGATGTTGGTTTCGTCGGATTCCGAGCACTTTAATTTTTGAGCATTTTTCAAGCCCTGACAGGCTTCTGAATCTGATTTCGGATCAAGGTCCCTGGAGGTGTCGGCTGAAATTAGAAACGAATCCTAGTCCTTTCCAATCCATCTCAATTCCTCGACTACCAACAATTTGATCAATGACAGATGAAATAAATTCTTCCTTGGTTGGTCAGCTTCGTCCTAGACGTTGTCTGCCATCCTTTCTAGGTTTCGATGCAAGAAGAAAAGTAATTTCAAAGGCCTTTTCCTTGTGAAGTGCATCAACAACATGATGTGATGTGGGTATACTCTTTCAAACCTTCTTTCATAGGTGAAATACCTTCTACTAACCTTTAGGATCTTTTGGAAAGGCTCTCGGAGATACTGACTCGGAACGCCCGCTCCGATTTTCCCATTCATGCAGTTTGGCTTAATAAATTCTTTGTATAATGATACGTCTAAAGGCATGCCTTTAGAACACTTTTCACTGCGCGGAGGGATCTCCGTCCCGACTGAAATATTTTCTTCCGTCACTTGGAATGTGATTCCCACAATGGTCGCGCATAACCCATTAAACTTGAGAGTGAACTGTTCAACTAGTTTCACGTTGTATCCTTGGATATTCTCACAATAGCGCATGAATCCAACCTATGCAAAAGATGCCCTAATGTTTGAATCTCCGTTGATTAATTCTAGGTCCTGAGGCTCGGACCTTACGACCCTACCACTTCACGCCTTCTTTCTCACGCCTTGGGACCTTGTCGTGACGCAAATGTGTATTTGTTTTGCATGCGTGGTAATGAACGGTAACACCCTCTTTGCGCGATGAATGAGAATGATATACTTCGCAGGGAACTATTGGAAAGGCAATGACAAAAACCTTGCACGACGAGAAAAATCAACTCTAGGAGTCCACTACGCGGCCGCCAAGCACTATGAAAAATTCTGGCGCAGAAGGAGATCAACGCGATGATAAATAGAAACGGTAGGATCATCGCAGTAAGGAAGCGCGACGAAAGATTCTGGCGTGGTGACAAGGCATTGAGAGACTTGTCGCGAGACAGAGAATTGAGACGCGGAAAGAAATTCAGTGCGACTGGAAGAAACTCCAAAGAAGAGAGGAGAACTCCAACAAGCTTCAAACAATGACTGAAAACGAAGGAGACGTGACAACTTGAATGAACAGACTCACAATACAAACGATGGCAATCGACCTTCCCACAACAAAAGGGTCCAGGACTTGCAGAAAAAACCACAAACAACACACAAATTTGGAAGGCAAAGGAGAAGCATGAAGGGTGACCAGTATTTATACTTGAACGGGAAAGGGATGGAATCATGGCAGAGGATGATAAATCCATGGTGACGAGAAGTTTGGAAGCAGGATGAAGATTTGCGTAGTAAACTTGCATGACGGGTACGCTTTGAAGTGTGCAAAGTACAAATGACAAGAGCTGCAGAGTATACGTGATATGGGCGCCGTGATTTCTTAACCTTTCTAACTTCATAATTAGGTGATGATGGTCGTTATATCTGTCGATGTGACCTTTATTTCAACAACTTGCCTCGACCTATGGCACGTAAATTCCCTCTTTCTGAAATGACTCGATCTTTTGGGAAAGAGACATTTACAAGTCACACATGACTAATTATGACACCATTTACTGGCTACAAGGGCCAGACACACCACTTGTTGATTTTAACCCATTTGTTATCTAGTACCTGACTTCACACGCTTTGACACACAAACTATGACTCATCTAGGACTGACTCTAACTGTAAAATTATGGTGCTAACAAAGCCAGAGATGATTTTGTAGAGAATGACAAGAAGATGCACAAAAAAAAGATGAAGAGCATGAGGTTGTCTATGAAAGCAACAAATAAAGTGATGATAAGTGTAATCAATAGGTTGAAAAGGAACAAAAAGTTTCAAAAGATGAATGTACAAATGGGGAAAAAAACTACACATTTATAGCAAACAACAAGGGAGTTCAACTGAGGATGATAATAGTTATTCTCATGATGTTGGAAGTCATTTTTATGATTGTAAAAGGGACTTTAGAGATTAATGGGGAATTTGTTTTCTATCATAAATTTGTTTCATGTGTAGGGACAGAGAGAAGTATAGTCTCCATAGTTAGAAGCAAATAAAATTTCATAGAAAATCAAGAGGAATGGAGAAGGTAGCTCAATACCTTACAAATTTATAAACAAGAGAATAAAGGAGGAATAATTCCTATAATTTTTCCACATCAGGACATTGCTGAAAAATGTTCAATGAATGGGATCCTAGAAAGCATTAGTAGGAATATGTTCTGAGAAATAGAGAGAATCCTCATGGAGTTGAAGACAAATAAATGGAAGCAAAGGTCATATAGATTTTATATGGAACTAGTGAAAATATATGGAACATAATTCCATAACCATTGAGGTATTAGCAAGATACTTTTTATAAGCAAAGGGTAATGAGAGAGACAATTTCCATGAAAGTGTTGTATGCAAAAATCTGGAGCAGAATATATAATTTCAGGATTGATGAGGAGATGAATTCCTTTAAGAGTTACACGCATCAAGAATTCACAAGAAGGATCAACATAAAGTTCCAATTGATGAAAGTGTTAAGTAACGAACCATCGAGTAAATTCCATCAACCGGACCGGGTTTGTGATCAGTTGTGAATGAGTTGGGAGAAAATACCCCAATGCCTGGTGGTTCGATTATCCCAAAGTAATTATTTAAATACCCAAGTAATTATTTAAAGATTACCCCGATGACCCGTTGTTCCGGTGAATCGACGGTCCGGTGTCCTGGTGATCGAGACACAGAGCAGAGGCATTTGCATAGGGTATTCTGGTGGCGGTTGATTCCAGTTGGTTGGTTAGAGTATTTTAACCAGAAATAATTAGACTCGATTACAAAGGTTTTTAAGCCAGTTAAGCGACGAGGTTAAGCATAGGTTTAAGAAGGGGGGGTAAGGAGTTAGAGCTGACTCCATGTATGCATAAATTTTAGTATAAAGAAGCTCTTGGTCATATGGGATTGGAGTTATAATGTTCGAATGATGGAATGGAGTCAAATTCGACCAATCATCATAGGATTTTCTGCAGGTTAAGGTATTTGGCTTGCGTCACATTCCAACATCCCTAGGATTTTAGGCCTCCAAGTTGCAAGTTCAAACCCTTACAACGAGTGTGTTGTACACTAGTGTGTAATGCCTGAAGGTAAGGTAGTAGTGAAGAGTCTCAAAATTGGGTTGAGAGTATGATTATAATGGACCTCCAATTAAGTGAAGATTATCACTATAATGAGCCTTCTAAATAGTTGCAAATTGGGCACTTAGAAAAAGCCAAAGGATTCATAAGAGAAAAATGTAAAAGGATGCAACAAGTGAAATTCAAGATATTGGTAGCCAATGATTGAAGAAGAAGAATGCCCATCGTCTAAAAAACACGTTAACCACAACTCGTTTCACTATTGAAATATGTAATAAATTGTATGTTAAAAGGTTCATTATTATAGAAAATTTTAGGTATTCTAACAAATTTATATTTCATAAAAAGCTAGTTAAATGAAAACAAATTCAATATGTTCATCATCTATCATTTTAAAAATAAAAAATGATAAACAAAAGGGAAGTTTTTGGTGCATTGGATGTGATACATCTTCATGTTAAGAAATGCAAATTGTAGATAGAAATTTTATGTAAAAAATTTTAAACACCAAATTTATAGTATTTTTTTTTGCATTGCTTTTAATAGATA
>JZKD02S2021099.1:0-23758 GCA_000966675.3 Picea glauca
AGAGGGGGGGAGAGAGAGAGAGACAAGGAAACAAATAGGAAGAAAATGCATAAGAGCCCGTGTGCATTCCAAGAGCGTGTGTGTGTGTTCCTAGAGCACATGCACATTCTTAGGAGTGCGTGTGCATTATTTCTAATTCATTTTTTTTGGGGTGGAAATTACAACTATGGAATACGTGTATGTTGAGTTGGTTGCCTCAGATTTAGGTTTGAGATAATAAAAGATTGCCTCAGATTTAGGTTCGAGATGATAAACCTTGGTTCGATATGATAAACCTAGTGGTTTGGTCTGCAAATACACAAAACCTCAATTTTTATGAATACCTCTCTATATCTCTATTTTTTATGTTTTTTTATAGACTACACAAATCCATTGTCGATGAAACTACAGACACACACATATATAGTCGACTATACAAATTCCAAATATATAATTAAAAAAAATGTTGTTTACTATTTTTAATATTTTTTTTGTCTTGACATATATCAAATCCTAAAATACATTTTTTTTTTTTAAATTGATTGTTTGATAATGTTAAGACTCTTGTAGCCTGCAGTAATGGAAGGTAATAATTTAAAAATATATATAAACTTACTATTATAAATTTTGAAAAAATATACCTCATTAGCATAATGGGCTATCTACAATTATACAATAGTTTTTAAGGAAATTTCATCATTAAGGTACTCAACAGCTATAGTAACAACACCTATACCTTATATTTTTCTTGAAAAATAGCATACCAGTTAGAAAAACTCAAATTTCACATAGTTACTCACAATTTCTATAAATAAATCAAAACTATATATTCTGAAATGTAATTCAATTTCCTACATTTCATCTTTTTACACCATATTCAGGTACTTTATCTTTTTTCTTTTTTCCATGTTCGTGCTCACCATGTTGCCACTTTTTTGTCCATCAACTTAGTGCACATGCCCATAGTCATAAAAAAATAATTCTATAGCTAAAAATTATATAATAGAATAGCTAATTCAATTTCTTACATTTCATTTTTTATAGTATATACAATTTATTGTTATTGTGGAAGAACTGTAATCATCCCTCCAATTTACCCTGTTGTTATTCTAATCAACCCTCTAATTTAATATATTGTTGTTTTTTCATATTTACATTGCCACTAAGATTGATTGGAAGTAAAGACCTTAGTCATGTTAAGTAGTGAGCAAACCAATGCACCACAATTAAGGCATTATGAAATACTATGATTAGCTCACACTAACAATTTATTCAAAATTCAAATTTAAAAATTGTTTTAATTTTTTTTTAAACAACTACTATTTAAACTAAGTTTTTGGTATGTTTGTTTGGTATTATTTTTTTGGATTGCAAATATTTTATTTTTTCCATTAGGTTGAAATTGCAGAGCTTAAACTTTCATCGTATTTTAATTTTAAAACTAGACATCATGCCACTTAGTATTTTTTTTTAAATAAAAGGGGAGTTTCCTATTACTTAGCTTTTAGAGTACAAAAATGCCACATGGCAACAGTCTGCCACTTGTTCTGCCAAATTAGCGGAAACCAGAACAGGTGGCAGACTGTGATGTCATTAGTCAAAATAACAATCCGCCATTTGCCCTGCCAAACATAAACCAGAGTAGGTGGCAAATTCGAGTTCTTGCTGAACTGTGCTATGCATCTAAGAAATACTATCAACTGAAAAAATATGACATAATTGTAAAACTGCATCATCGCAGTACATAGAGCTGAGTTGGGAGTGTACAAGGTGACCATAGCAGATAAATTACACATTTTCACCTGGGGGCATGTCGTTCGGAGCGTCACTGAAGGGGTCGTCCTTGGGCTGGAGCAAGAAAGGCCTCACACAGGTTGGGCAACGTTGAGCTTCTAGTGCATTTGAGAAGGCATCATAGAGCATGTCAATCCACTGGTGCATGAGGGTGCCACGATGTATATGGTCAACCATTTGGTTCCTTAGCTCGAAGACGAGATCGAGTTGCTCCGGATGGAAGAAATGTGGTGGAGCTTGGCAGAAATCAGGGAGTGTCGTGAGTGGTGGAGGCACCAAGACTGGGTGGCCCTCCACCTCCGCGCTTAAGTCCACCGGTTTCGCGTCCATAGCCTCCACCACCTTGACCTCCTCCGCCACTATCCCGACTTGGGCGTTTGTGTTCTGAATTGAGGCTGCAGAGTCCAAATGGAGGAATTCCTAATTCCTCCTCAATTATACATGTGGCCTCTTCCATGTTGGTTGGGGCGCTTGTGCTTGCTGGATTATGGCCAGGGCGATGCCAATCATCCAACACTGTGAAGAGGAGGGATTCTGAAGGAACCTGGATGGGTTCCTCCAGAATCTCCTCCTCAACGTATGCCATTGGTGGTGTTCTTGGTTTCTCCCGTCGTTGAGTCCGAGCAATGGACATGGCAAGCTCCAGCCCTGCACTCTCTGCTGTCGGGCAGCTAGACTATACCAGGTTGGGCCGTGCCTCGGCTTGCCTCTTTCCCTTGGCATGGTGAATCCAGGAAGACTGATAATTTGCTGGGCAATTTCAATGAGAGCCAACTGATGCAGATCTCGTTCTCAGAGCGGCTAGGGTGATGGAGCGCAAGGGAGAAATGGAGCCAACCTCGTATAAGCGGGAGTGAAAAGTCAAGGCCCGACATGACCACTATACCAATCTCCCCATTGCAATTACACATTGTGGTCGTCATATTTATCGTGCGAGGGAGCTGTCCTCCCCTTCTCGACCAACAATAATGACCTCCCTCCATTCAAGAATGAAGTGAAAGGTGCCGACCTGCCATATTAATGACTTGAGTCTTGGGCAGGCTAAGTGGCCTCCCATTGCTAAGTGGCACCCCATTGGGGAGTCATGCAACTTCTCTTTATACGATGTCATGACGGTTCATGGTATTTTGGCGTTTTAGTTCAGATCAAGAATTATAAATTTCAGCGTGCAAACAAATTTTGCAGTTTTTCTTATGTTTTGTTTGGAGTAAATTATAAATGTTTTCTTATGTTTTGCTTAATCTTTTGCGGCACTGAAAAACATTTATCTAAAATTATCCATTTTAGTGGGAAACCTAAATCATGCATTAAATATTTGCTAGAATTCATTTTAGCCTAGAGTTTTATGGTGTAAAATATAGAATTCTTTTTAGGATTATAGAGTTTTATATTCACTCCACAAGTTAGAGTTTTATAGAGGTATCTGCATGCAATTTTTACTGCTCAATAATGCTAAATGGTTGTGCCATACTTGCTCTTCAACAATAGAAGAGGTAATAATAGAAGAGGAAATACTTTTGTTTTTGGAAGTTTTGATCTTCGGAAGTTTTGATCTTCGATTTTCGCTTCATGGCATCTCTTCTTCCTTCTTCATCTATCGGCTCTGCTGGCCTGGCTGGAATCTCTTGACCCTGCTGGAATCTGTTTCATCCGTTCACTAAACTTGCTTCTCTCTCTGCAATTTTCTTTATAAATGTCAAAATAAATCTCATCAAATAAGCTATTTGGCATTTCACTTTCTTTTCAAAATTAAAAAAAACTTTTCTGAGCTCTACACAGTTTTTAAAAATAATAATAACACTCTTTTAAAAATAATAATTAAAATTTCTAAAAATAATAAAAATAAAAAATAAAAATCATAATAATCATCAACTAACCTTCCATTTTGAGCAGATTATATTTCAAATAAACTCCAAATACTTTTCAGCAAGATCTATGGAAACTGCCCTCACCGGCGGCCCTCATCCAAACGGGCGACTCCTTTCTATGTGAGAGCGTGAGACAAAAAAACCCTTCACGTCATACCAGTGGCAAATAGCTTCTCTGGGTGGCTTTCCAAATGGCCCTTTTCTCCTTGCTTCCGCAGACTCGGATAGCTGGATTATTCTCACTGATCTCTATTGATATGCAGCCTTTTGACGTTCTGGTGCTTATAGTTGACATATCTCGGTTTTTTTTTATACCAATTGATACAATACATTATATTATTAATATGTATTCTGATACCAATTAATACAACACATTATATTATTAATATGTATTGTATTAATATAAATATGTATAATTACACAATATAATTACAAGAAGTTACTAAAAAATTATTAAATTCAATTAAGGAAAACATTTTCAAAATTTTCAAAAAATAAAATTCAAGATCCATGAATGAAACAATTTCAATAATATAGATAGTAATGTGCAACAAAACCACCATACAAGAAAATAAAAGTACATAGAATCACCGTAAATTTTTAGTTCATTGTTTATTTGCGAAGAAAAACCCGCATGCTCATGCTGCACTCGTAGTACATACTCAATTTTCTGAGTGAGCTTAGAACTTTCAGTATTCATTATTTAAGATAGGAATATCTGATTCTTATTCATTTGTTGTGAAGTTACTGATCATTCAGCATCTCGACGTTGGCAGGGTTGTCGACACGGATGGCAAGGCCACCGTCGCAGGTACGCCTAAAATAGGGGTCCCGGATGGCCACCTTGGCTCCCTTTGGGTAAAGCTTCCTGATGTCCGCCGTCAAATTAGCCACATTGTGAATTGCCAGCCTGACAGCAAGGCCATTGTCATCCTCAAGCACAGTCATGATGGCGTTAATCTTGATGGCATCAGCGCAGAGAGTCCCGTAGAGCACCCGGCCGCGGTCGACTGTCCCAACCTGCAACTGGCTTATGGATATGGGGTTCAGTCTTTCCAGCGGAGCCGAAGAAGCTGTGCCGCTTGTGCCAATGGGGTCTATGAAGGACAAGCGTGATTGAATAGAGCCTGCTCGTACGTTTTCCAGTCTTTGACGGACGGCATTGTGGATTAGAAGGGGGTTTTCCTGTCGAACTTCTCAGGGGCATATACAGTCTGGTTCTCCATCATTCCTCCTCCTCCTCCGGCGTTATTCTGCGAAATCACCACCACCTCCTGCGGCGTTATTCTGCGAAATCAACCTCACCACCACCACCACCACCACCACCACCACCTCGTCCTCCTCCTCCTCCTCCTGCGGCGTTATTCTGCGAAATCAACCTCACCACCACCACCACCTCCTCCTCCTCCTGCGTTACGGATTTCTTTCCTCTTCGACAAATCATATTTAAAGGAAAAAAAACTAAATCTAACCCATGACTCTTAACCAAATCTAAACGGTTCACACCAGTGCTGGTTCTGAATTTGAAACGAAGAGGTGACTAACGGGTCGGAATTTGAAAACGGAAGGGGTTATTGCGATTGTGGGACTACGCTGAATTGCACGTGCCAACTGCATGGCGTGCCACGTGTATAGATAACGAGTTTGATTTAACTTTCACTATTTTACTCTATGGCATGATAAGTTGTATGATAATTAATTTAGGAAAGTTTAATAAATTTCATTTTTTATTCATCAAAAGAGGTTGATTTGATTTTGGGGTGGAGAAGGATACATGTATTGTTTAAACATTTTTTTTTTTTTATTTTTTTTTCCAGAAACAAATTTTGGTGAAATTTATTTTTTAATTGTCTAAATTATATTTAGGAGCTATCTAATTATACAGAATTAATCATTTAAATAAGATATATGTTTTTTTCATATATTTTCATTTTATTTTTCAATAGTTTTATTAAAAGCAGTAAGAGTGGTTATTAGTTGGATGCCCACAATTTAAATTTGTAAATTTGAGTAAAAATATAAAACAAAAATTAAACTTTGTAAAAATTTATCTCTTATTATATTTTTATATATATATTTTTAAAAGGTTTATTGTAAATCTCAAAATTTATCTATTATGAGTGATGTAGGGTTTAGGTTTTTAATTTTACATGCTAAGTTCAACTTTTTGAGTGAAATAATAGGGTTGACCCTAATAATATGATTAGTAGCCACTATGGGATGCCTCAAGGAATCTCCTTGTTTATGGCAGAGAAATTTTTAAGGCCTTTGGCATCCTTTACTCTAACTTCTAGTCACGATAATGCAACTACAATGGCTCTAGATCTATGGTCAAGAAGTCACCATCTTTTCATCTATCTAGAAGTTGTCTCTTATGACTTGTGCATTGGTAATGTAGAAAAAGGGAAATGTAATAACAAGATATCATATCAATGGATCAACTTATTTATGTAGCATGCTGTTTAAACATTCAATTTTTTGATTTTTTTTCCCTAAAACAAATTTTGGTGAAATTTCCATTTTCTGTTGTTTTAAATTGTATTTTGAGCAACATCAACCCTTAACATGGCTGGATTTTTTGTCCCCGCAGGTTTCGAATCTGTGACTTAACATCACAGAGTGCCTTAACAACACACTCTGTTCAATGGTTTTATTAAAAGCACGAGTTTTAATGGTTATTAGTTCGATGCCCACAATTTAAATATTTGAGTAAAGATATAAAAAAAAGTAACCTTTATAAAAATTTATCTCTTATTATATATATATTTTTAAGGCCTTTGGCATCTCCTTGTTTATGGTAGAGAAATTTTTAAGGCCTTTGGCATCCTTTACTCTAGCTTCACAACAATGGATCAACTTATTCATGTAGAATGTTTTCCTTCGCTACCAAAATCCAATGACCTAACAATTTAAATTTCAAACCAATTTAGAACTCCAATTGATTTTTTGAGTATTTTGATTGGTTTAAAATGGAGAAAAACCCTTGGGGTAATATTTTGAAATGCATGGAACTTTGATTGTGTAATGCCCACTCTTTCAATTTATTTAATAAATAATAAATAAATAGTCTCAAAATAATAAATAGATAATACCAATACTAATAATAATAATAATAAAATAATTAATAAATTATAATAAAGAAAAAAGAGAAAAAGGGAAGAGAAATTACTAAAAATGGATTAATGAAAAACTAAATTAAGAAAATGATAAAAATTTCATGGTTAATTACTTAATGACAAGTGTAACTTGTGCATGAAACTTCCTGCATGGATGGTCAAGAATAATTCTATATAATGAAGGTAAAGATGAAAGTTTGACATACATTTTGTTTTGAAAATTAAGGGAAAGACTTGAAAGCTCACATATGTAGTTGATTGAGGGCTTGAAAGCTCACATATGTAGTTGATTGAGGGCTCGAGGGCTCTTACTCATGATGACTGAGATGTTGACTAGGAGGAGAGTAATATAATCGTCAACTCCTAGAGGAGTCCCGATTTATCCCTTATTGGTATTTGAGTTATTTTCTTTGAAAATTATCAAAGAGTCTAGATCGAATCTCATTGATCTTTGATTTATTTCCTTTGAAAATTATTATAGAGTCTAGATCGACTCCCATTGCTCTCTGAGTTATTTCCTTTGAAAATTATTATAGAGTCCAAATCAACTCTTAATGATTATTAGTGTATATATAAATAAATAACTAATTAAAAATTTTCGTTATTCTATTAATTTGTATAACTCACATTCTTTTAATTTCTATGTGAATTACATTTACCATGTAAAAGTATTTCGTGACCATCACGTCACCCTGTTTTTCATGATTTAGTTAAGAATGGTTCTTTATGGTTATAATATCTAATGATGGGTCCTCTTTATTGTGCGAGGAACCCATCGGGTTTTGCTCACTGCTCTCACCCTTTCACATGGAAATGAGATCTTCTCCCGAATGCGACTTGGGCGACTTTGATAGTTCAAGTAGTTAATACTTTACTACCTGAGTTGTTAAGTTTCACCTTTGTTTACCTTATTTAATCAACATACTAAACTTATTTTATGAATTTTGTCCCTCCCAGGTTGTACCTTCGTAAAGAATCCGACTTCGTGAAGGGAGGACAAAGGAAAGGTATTCAGGTTCCTAATCTAAGATTTCAAGAGGGGCAGTTCAAAGAAGTTTTCACAAGAACACTATCTATTATCAATTAATATATTAGAAATAGATTTGCATGAATGTATGACATTTTGATGTAAATTAGACACCTGTGTTTAACTAATTTTTGAACATTTGTATAAGTTTTTCATCATCAAATATATGCACATTTTGGAACTATGATTTGATACTCCTCTCTAATATTACTCTATGACTGTGTGTAAATTTGACAGACCCGAAATGCCTTATGTATTTAAAATGTTATGTGGCATATAATACATTCCATAGATATAATTATTTCAAAGATCTAGATTTAGTTTATGTTCAATTTATTTGGTTCAAGCATTAACAAATAATATACACAGGAATTCAACATAAATTGACCTGTAATTGAAACATTTACACCTAAATCTAATCTATCTCTACAATTACATTACCAATAACATTAACATGGACAATTAGTTAAACAACTTAAATAAAAAGAAAACATGGAACACATAAGGAGTAGCCAAGTTTCACCCAACCTTAGAATGGATCAACCAAATCACTTGATCCAATCACCCACAAGCCTGATCATTAATCCATAAGGGTGAAAATGAGCCTCATGTTCCAACAATATTTTGTGTCTTCAATAGTTTCTTAACAACTCAGTGCTCACATAACAACTCTTTTGTTATCTTATTATTCATCCATAGAAATGGTAACCAATGAATCCCTTTACCACATGTTAAGCAATGTCCTTCCTCCTCACACATGCGTATATATGCTAATTTGCCCAGGTCTTAGTCTTTCCAAGCTCTTTTTCCCTCCTTGGGAATTTTTGTAGCTTTGGAAATCCCCAATTTTCACGGTGTGTCAATCACTAGAATTGATTTCTGACACATGTCTTTTCATGCCCAGGGTTAGATTGAACTTGTTCCCCACTCATGGATTCATAATCATCTCTTTTAACTTGGTTGTTCCTTCTATCCCTTTCATTAATTAAATAAAAAATATGTGTCTCTTACATCTGTCCATATTAAAGAACAGTTGGAAATTCAATATTTTGCCCAGAATTTACATTAATAACAATTACTTTTCTCCTATTAATCCTAAACTCGAATTTTCCACTTGATGAAATTATTTTACTTAATAAATAGTTTATTTAGGGGGTATTACATACTCTCCCCCTTGGAATTAACACCGTCCTTGGTGTTAATGCTTATTCTTTCTGGTCACCCTTTGAACAAAGCTGGATATGTCTTTCTCATGACATCCTCCAACACCCAAGTAGCTTCTTGAGGACTGAAGTGCTTCCATTGCACTTTTACCTAAATGATGACCCAATACCGCAATATTATTTATTTCTTGTCTAGAATGCGTAAAGGTTCCACCTAGATTTGCCTTCTGGTTCAACTTGTAACAATTTCCAATCAATTACATGAGTAGGGTCGTGAACATACTTCTTTAACAACAAAATATGAAAAAAAAAATGAACTTTTATATTTGTCGGTAGTGTTAGTTGATATGCCACTGGACCAATTCAAGCTAATACTTTGAATGGTCCACAAAATCTTGGTGCCAACTTGGCACATCTACCAAGTTTTAATGAACTCCTTATTTCTTTAAATCTCAGATAGGCATGATCTTCGACATTAAATTCCTGATGAAGTCTGTGCTGATCCACGCAAATTTTTTGTCTCTCTTATGCAAACTTTAGATTCTGTTGAGCCTTCTTAACCATCAATTACATTTCCTATAACATATTTGTTCCAACCATGATTCAATCAACTAGATTGTCCTAGATAATGAGAGTTGTATATTTTCTTCTGTAAAGGATTTCAAATGGAATCATTTTGGTTGAATACGGGTAACCGTTATTGTAGGTGAATTCTACTAGATGTATGTAGTCTTCCCATCTTGTCGGCTTATTCATAACGTACATTATTAGCATGTCTTCAATATGTTGGCATGTTTACAGGTAGAGTGTGCTTGCCATTGATGGAAATAACAACAACAACGATGGCATGTTTACATGAAGAGTGTGTTTTTCATTGATGGCAAGATCAGAGTGTGCATCGATGGAGAAACAGGAATAACATAAGCTCAGGTGAAGAATAAAACAATATGCAAATATCAAAGCTCAGGAGAGATAGTGTTCTGAGAAGCGTAGACAAGATCCCATACATCAAGGCTCACAGAAGGATCAAAGGTCGTGGCCTTTGACACTTAGAGATTTGAGAAAGCCAAAGATCAGAAGGAGGAGTGACAATGGTCGTTGGATCACCAACCCTGAATACCCAATGTTTGTTAGATAAGAGTCCAGTGACTAGAGGAAGTGCAGAGGAGAAGTACAGATCTAATCTGTTGGATCTGAGTGCCGAGGACCAACAACCGTCGAATCCAGTATAATTGCGAAGAGCATAAGGCCGAGAACCATCCTCCAACTCTACGAAATGAGAAATCGCGATAATATTTGAACTGTTGAATCTAGAGAACACGCGGCGAGAGATCAACATTTGACTAACTCACGAACTGGAAAATTCAAAGGTAAGAGTTGTAGGAACTTGCAAAACGTGAAATTGTGATAATATATGAACCGTTGGATCTAGACGACACGTGGTGAGAGATCAACATTTCATTGACTAGCGAACTGGAAAAGTCAAAGGTAAGAGTTGTAGGAACTCGCGAAACGTGAAGTCCAATAAGATCTGGACCGTTGGATCACAAAGGGCTATGGGTCGTTGATATAGAGTATTTCAGATATCGGGAATTGGAAGAGTCGGGGTTGTCTGACGTTCAAACACCCGACACACGAAGTTGTGATTTCATCACAACCATCGATCAAAGGGAGAATGATGATCGTTGATTCGAGAAGGACATGTGGAATACCACGTCAAAAGACCATGTTAGCAAGGAAAGGTGGCAGACTACACTAGCAAGGACACATGGTGCAATCAGACAATGACATGTTTCAAGTTGATTCGACATTTCAGGTACGTGGAAATCACAAATCCGAGTGACACATGGTAGCTGCTCGACTCATGACATGTCATCGAGTGACGTCAGTGTTACATCACTCCAGGACTTTTGCTTCTAGAGTCTTACCACCAGTACTCATCCAAAGACCTAAAGTCCCGAAGGCCGAAGTCCCGGAGTGGAGGATAGTCATTGGATTAAAGAGGACATCGTCAATGGATTATCAACTCTGGGAAAAAGAAAAGGAAGGATGAACGAGAGTTTGAGAATTGAAATCTCCAAAGTCTGGAGACATGAAGAAGATCTCGACCATTGATCTGAGAGGGACACACGTCATTGGATCGTGGACTCCGGGTGAAATACTCCTGGAGAAAATGAGAACTTGATAATTGAAACTCCTGGAGCCCGGATCTCGAAATCGATCTCGTCCGTTGGTTTGGAGGGACACGTATCATCTAATCGCTGAGACCAAGGATTGTGCATGGACAAAGGAAAGAGGGTAGAGTCGTTGATTGAAGAGGATAAATGTCAGCATATCTTCCATTCTGGAAGATATCCAGTCAACAACAACATGGTTTGAGAGTTGAATCTCCCGGACCCTAGATCATGAAGGAAACCTCAACCGTTGATGGAGGAAGGAGAGATTTGGTCCACAGACTTGAGAGGAAAGATCTGAACCATCCATTCAAGAGAACCATCAAGATCATGATATCGACGTTCATTCTCTATGGCGAGGCCAGAACATGCTCGGGCCTTAATTTTTCATGAGCGAGCCGCAATTGAAACCATGGTTTTGGAGAAAGGACGTGTGGAGGCTCGTGGTGAATTATGGGGTGAAAAGTAGTTTTATTTAAACCAACTTTGGAAGAACCCACAATCTCTTGGTCACATGAATCTCCTAGCCCAAGGTCATATCGTGAAATGGAACCAGTGCTCGCTAGACAGAAATCAGGAAGTGCCTTTTGGATAAGCGCTTGGTCATCGTCAGTGGTCACGAGAAGGAAGGGGCTTAGAAGCCTAAGAAGACATAGTTGACTGGATGTAACTGACAGAGAAGACGAAGAGTCTCCACTTCCATAGAAGATAAGGAACCTCAGAATAACGACCACTGATGATGAAATCACAGGGAACAAAACTGCCAAAGAAGATGAAGAGTTGCCATGATGATCAAGAGATGACTTGACCTGAGAAAAACACACAAAACAAAGAAGTGAAGTGATTCTGCTGTCGAGATATGCAGGAGCGAGGAAGATATGCATTAAACAACCTTAAGGGAAGAACAATGACACTGTGAACAACATGCAGAGGTATTGTGCATGAAGGATGCAGAAGGTGCACAGAGAGTATAAAAACACAAAACATAGAAGAGATGGTTGTTGCTGTTGAGAGTGATTCATGTGGGTAGAAGCATGCGGTGTGTAGAAGAAGAAGCGCATAAGAAGCAAGGAACAAAAATGCATATATGAGAGAAGAACAAAAAGCGTAGGAGACGTGAGGTGAGAGACACTGATGCAGGTAGAGTAGATCAGTGTAGCAGAACAATGATGAGACTAGTCATAGATAAATGTTGTATCACTGTCATAAAGTTGTAAAAAGCAAATATTAATATTTTAGGGTGGAAGGGAGGTGCTAGGGAGGATTGGTGTCCTCAATGTTTCAAGTGGGTTCTTGAAAAATAGGGAGTTGTAGCTTCCATTTGGTTGCATCTAGAAAAACCAGGGTGGTAGGGTGGTGCAAGGGAGAACTATTGTTCTCTATTATACAGGTCAGTGCTTGTGTGACTGGAATTTGGCGCTTCCATCAAGTTGGTGTTGGAACACTTAGGGAGTTGGTTCTTCCTTCTAGTGGGTGCTAGAGAAAACATGGAGTTGGTGCTTCCTTCTAGTGGGTGCTAGAGAAACCAGGGAGTTGGTGCTTCCTTCTAGTGGGTGCTAGAGAAACCAGAGAGTTGGTGCTCTCATCAAGTTGCAACTTGCAAAATAGAGGTGGTAGCCTCACAATGAGTTGGTGCTCATAAGAATGATAATGTACAGAAAATAAAGATTACTTATCATATCAAGAAGAAGAGGTTTTTACCCTTTATGGGTTTCCTTAGGAAATATATGTCTCTGTATATTTCGTGTGTGTGATTGATGTTGAATGTTCTATTGCTTACCTCCTTGCATTATTGTGATTGTCATTGAGTGATCTGTAAAGAGTTTAAAATAAGCATAATTGTTTAAGCACGGTAATAACTGATTCCCCCCCCCCCCTCTATTGTCCAACACAATAATATGGTTCGTACGTTTGGATTGTCCATCGGTTTGAGGGTGGTAACTAGTACTAAAGTTCAACTGAGTTTCAAGACCCGCAAACAATTCTTTCCAAAAACTTGAAGTAAACTTAACATCCCTGTCAGAAATTACCTTCTTTGGTATTCTATGTAATCTAAAAATTTCTTTCATAAAAATTTCTGCAATATGAACAACCTTGTAAGTAGATTTTACAAGTATAAAATGTGCAGATTACTTAACTTGTCCACCACTACCATAATTGAATTATGTTGTTTTTGAGTTTTTGGAAAACCTGTAATAAAATCCATTGATATTACTTCCCATTTCCATTCTGGTCTAGGGAAAGGCTGCAATAAACTTGTTGGATGTTGATGTTCCACTTTTACCCGTTGACATTCTAAACACTTTGAAAAATAATCAGCTGCATCAATTTTCATATTAGGCCAATAAAACTATTTTCTTAGTGTTGAAATAATTTTATGATATCCAAGATGGTCTGAATAAGGATTTTTTATGGATTTCATTAAATATTATAAATTTTAAATCCATCGAATTTGGTATGTAAATTATGTTTTTGAACTTCAAAACTTCTTCTTGGTCAATTTTGAAGTCTATCCTGTCTGTTTCTTCTTCACCTTTCAACAATTTTTCTTTTATTTTTACATACTCTTCATTCGTTTTACCTACAGATATGATTTTTTCTTGGAGATCGTTGTCAGATTTACTCATAATTATTTCATAGATACCACCTATCCTTCTATTAAATGTGTCTGCAACTTTGGTTTCCTTACCCTTAATATGTTTGATTTCAAAATAAAATTCACTTAAAAATTCAAGCCACCTTGTTTGTTGTGCATTTAATCCTTGCTGATTAAGTACTTTACACCACTGTTGTCTATTAAAATAAAAAAACTTCCTTACTATTAAGTAACGACGCCATATTTTTAATGCATGAATAAGATAAGCTAACTCTAAGTCACGTGTCACATATTTTCATTCGTGATCATAAGAAATCACATATACTTCTTGTGATAAAATTCCACCTAAACTTTCCTTGCTAGCATTGATGCATATGGTGAAATATTTATAAGGGTCAACGAATTTAAGAATTGGTGCAGTAGTTAATCATTTCTTTAACTCATTGAAACTTTCGTAGCATTCTTGTGACCAAATGAACTTTACCCCCTTTTTCTGTAAGGATGTAATAGGAAAACAAATTGGAAAATTTTTCAATGAACCTTCTGTAATAACATGTTATCCCCATGAACGATCGTATTTCTTACACATTCGTGGGTCTAGGCCATTCTACATTTGACTTTATCTTTTCTGGATGTACTTATATCCCATCCTCAGAAATAATATGTCCCAAGTATTGTATCTTTTCCTAATAAAAGTCACACTTGATAAACTTTGCGTACAACTGATGTGCTCGTAATGTTTGTAGTATTATTCTTAAATGTTCTTCGTGTTCTTCTTATGTTTTTGAGTAAATCCGAATATCATCGATAAATATCAAAACAAACTTATCTAAATACTAACTAAATATGTTGTTCATTAAGCACATGAAATTTGTTGGTGTGTTTGTGAGTCCAAACGAAATTACCACAAATTCACAGTGTCCATATTGTGTTCGAAAAGTTGTTTTGTTAATATCCTCATCCTTAATTTTGATTTGATGATAACTAGATTTTAGATCAATCTTCGAAAATACTTTCTCCCCTCTCACTTAATCAAACATATCATTAATTCTCGGTAGGGGATGCTCAATTTTTATTGTCATTTTATTTAGCTATCGATAATCAATGCATAAACAAAATGTCCCTCCCTTTTTTTAACAAACAAAACTGGTGTTCCCCATGGTGATACACTGGTTCTAATCTATCCTTTATCTAATAATTATTATATTTGAATTTTAAGTGTTGCACGAAATTGAAAGTAGTGAATGCTCCCCTGTGTATCGTGAGAAGGGACTAATCGCCTCTTGTGGATCCTTGAAATCTGGCGATGGTGAGTTTACCAATCACCTGCGGGTTTTGGTCTAACGACAGTCGTACTACCAAAAAATGGTATCAGAGCTAGAGGTCATGAGTTTGATACACACTCGGCTTGTGCTGAGGGGGAGATTATTGAACGAAATTGCAAGTAGTCAACGCTCCTCGGTGTATCGTGACAAGGGACTAATCACCTCTCATGGATCCTTGAAATCTGGTGGTGATGAGTTTACCAATCACCTGCGGGTTTTGGTCTAATGAAAATCGTACTACCAAAAAAGGGTTATGGGCCCACCATGCTTCCACTGCGCTCTGATACCAATTGTTGAATACATCACCCACACTAAGAGGGGGGGGGTGAATTAGTGTGTGGACTTTTATAACTTTTATTCTTGCAAGTTAGAAGTTAAAACATAATTGTACATATTAAGAACAATCAAATCATAATCACAATGGACACAAGAGATACCATATGTTTGTATAATATTTTGTATAATTTACATGTATGTATGTGAATATAGTAATAAGGATTTTCCCAGCACTGACTATTTTGTTTCAGCACCAACTGAAGTAAGGAGCACCAACTCCTAGGAGAGCACAAACTCTCAAGAAGGACCCAACTTGCCACAAGACCCAGCTTGCTGATAGAACACAGTCTATCCAACTAGAGTTCATATAGTAGTTCAACCGACTCTAAGAGCAGTGATCCATTATATAATCAACTCTATCTCATGATTATAGGTATACCATAAATGCTCATCACCGCACTTCATCTTCTCTCTAAAATTCATGCCTTCTTCGCTTTAACTTCCCTCTGATATTCGTGCCTTCTTCACTTCTTCGTCCTGTTGATATTCGCGGACCTTAGGTCCAGATCCACCTCATTCACTTCACAAGCCTCATCTCCAAGTGAACCAATCATGGTTGTATTTATACTTGTTTATTCTAAAAAATTGTTTAAGTTATTGGGCCAACTTGTGAAACAAGTTGTAACTAACTTGTTCATTTACAACAACTTTGGGACCACCAGAGATCATTTTTTCGGGTCTTCAATTTTAAACCTGGCATCTCCTTTTACTTTCATAAATCGATCACATGAGGTATGGATCAATTTCCTTCGTCTTTGTGATAACAAAAATCGACGCTTCCTTCAACCTATGTTCATATGATCATAGGTGTAGAACCACATGCTTATCAATTTAAGTGGCGCATTACATTATTCCCTTTAAATCTCTTTACCATATGACAAAGGGCGGTGACCCAACGTGACCACACGATTGCGGGTGCGACCAAAGGTGGTTTGAAATCAAATTACGTTTCGCCCCACAATTTACCTTGAGCCTCCACGTGTCCTTTATTCAAAACCATGGTTTCGATTGCGGCCCACCCTCAACTTATTAAAGTTTGTGCACCTTCAATCCCCACAATGCGATGGGACCGTCGATCTCACGATCTTGATGGTGCTCCTAGACTGACGGGTCAGATTTGTTCTTTCAATCTCTATGGATCAGATCTAGCCTTCCTAAATCAACGACTTTGATTTATTTCATGATCCAGGCTTCGAGAGTTTCAACTCTCAAACCCTTCTTTCCTCCATACATCAATCTTCCAGAGTCGATGATATGCAGACACCTATCCTTCTCATTCATCAACTAGATCAATGGTCCCGTGTCCCCTTTCTCGATCAATGGTCGAGATCTCCTTTGGGTCTCCAGACTTCGGAGATTTCAAATCTCAACCCCTTCTTTCCTTCGTACGTCAATCTTCTGGAGCTGACAATCCACTAACGCATGTCCCTTTCGGATCAACGGCTACGATCCTTTCGCATCTCCGGACTTTGTAATTCTCAAATCTCAACTTTCACTGTAGTATGATCAAGGATTGAGAATACTCGCGAAGTGATCTTCAGATCGGACGAATTATGTCCACTTTGGGACTTCGGCATTCCGGACTTCGGGACTTTAGGCTAATCGTTACTCCATTTTCCTCCAGAGTGATCACCTGCTGAGTAAGTCATAAGTGGTGGAGACATCTTGCTGTCGATTAATACTTCCACTTACACTATCCTTCCACTATATTATATCGACAATCGAGAATGTTCCCGAAGTGATCTTCAGATCGGGCGTTTCGTGTCCACTTTGAGACTTCGGCATTTGGGACTTCGAGACTTTAGGCAAGTGTTGGTGTTAAAATTCTTGAATTAAAACTCCCAGAGTGATGTAACTTACTTACATCACTTGATGATGTGTCATGAGATGAGTAACTTCCACGTGTCACTCAGATTCATGATTTTCACATACTTGAAATGTTGATTTCAACTTGACACTTGCCATTCTCTGACTGTGCCACATGTCCTTGCTGACATGGTCTGTCATAGTTTCTTGTTGACGTGGTCTATCGACGTAGATATCCTGATGTGACACATTATCATTTCCTTGATCTAACGATCAAAATAATATCTGAAGGGTATCTCAGATCGATGGCTGAGAGTGACTTCAGAACTTCATCCTTCGGGACTTTGGGACTTTTGACATTTCTTGGTGGTGAAACTCACAAAGTAATTCTCCCGGAGTGACGTAACTTTCTTATGTGACTTGTTAACATGACACGAGCTAATTTCCTCTTGACACTTGTCATCATATAATTATGCCATGTGTATTTGCTGACGTGATCTGTTGACATGGTCTACCACATTTCCTTGCCGACGTGGTCTGCCACATGTTCTTGTAGACATGGTCTTCCACATGTCCTTGTAGACATGGTATGTTGACGTGGTATTCTGATGTGGTCTGCCACGTTTCCTTGATGACATGGTCTATTGACCAACAACCCTGATCCAATGGTCATCGTATGTCCTCCAAATCCAATGGTCCTTATTCATTTCGTATTCCCAGCTCTTCGGGCTTTGGGTCTTTCAAATCTCAAACTGAAAAATATTGAAGTGATATTTTTCTAGAGCGTAACCTCCTCATATCTTTAGACCCGAAACAAATGATGTTAGTTTGATCAAGATCTTAGATCAATGACTTGATATGTTCTGTGATGCAGCTTTGCCTTGGATTAAATCCAATGGCTCTCCATCTTTGCATCATATCCTTCCATTTAATTTGATCCGACGACTGACATAAATTCGGATAATCGAATTCTCAAACTTTATGCCCCATTTATTCTATCCTTCCACTTAAATTAATCCAAAGATCATGAAGACACTTGAAGCAAATCAATGGTCGACGATGATTGCAGAACCACAAGTTGCGAGTGATTCAACTCGTCACCAAAACTCCACAATTTGAATTTGTGCATTGTTGGTGAGTCAACCACAATCGTCGATCTTTGAGGCTATCAAATATGACGATCCTAACTAATTGAGGTATTGGAAATAACAAGATATCTAATTCTCCTTTCGATCTCTGCAATCTATCCCTGTCATTGATCTGGCGATTGCGCATCTGACGGTCACGACTAAATCCAACTTAATCTGATCGTTTGTTAAATCAACCACAATCATCAATATTTGAAGCTATAAGATTGGATGGTCCTGACTAATTGCGGGATTGGAAATAGAGAGTCGTTTAATTCTCCTTTCTCCGCAACTCATCCTTGTTGTTGATCTAGTTTGCAGATATAACAGTCACGATCCTCCAATGGTCCTCAAGCCCACGGTCACTCATATGCCTGACGTTCGTAATATGAGATGATCAACATGGTCAATTTATTGATCGGACGACTGCTGAGGCTTCTCACCCTAACCTTACACTTTTCCTTCCAAGCTTTGATCTCTGCATACTGTTTTCTCCTCCTCCTGATTTTACATTTTCGATCTTTGCATACTCTTGACATTTTCTGCTAACCGATATACTTTTGACATCAATGACAATATCATCTATGGTAAATCACAATGATAATTCATCATAACAACAAATCATCACATCGATTGTTGACATCAATGACAATATGTCCAACAATATCCCCCTTTGTCATTGAGGGCAACCCACTAACTTCATATACAAAACTCCCCTTGTGATGATTATTTCCCCTTATTAAGTTTCTCTCCCCCTTTGACATCAATGGAAAAGGGTTTTTCCTCCTGTGGTAAAGATCTGTATGTTACCGACCAGAATCTGAACTTGGGTAACTCTTCCTACAATCATCTTTTTCTTGTCATAACTGAATGACTCCCCCTATCACTCTTCTCTCTCTTCTTTTGATTGTTCTCCCCCTTTGTTTCTAAAGGGTAGCTCTTTCTGACAAGGCCTCTCTTCTTGTTATCTCTACAAGATGTCATGTACATAATTTTTTACATCAGAATGTTGCTTCTGTGGATGCCATAGTCCTACTGGAACACTGCACAATTGTAGCTCATATTATTCAAACAACCCTTGGATTTGTCCATTGATTCTAATCGATCTCTAACCATACGTATCCATATTTATCCAAGATTATTCTTTACTGTACATCGCTCTAAAGTTGTCTGAGAAATTTTATACTATGCTTGTCACATGACTGTAATTTTTTTTGCAACAATTAACTTCACTCCTGTTCACTTGTTCAGTCTTTACTATCCACATCTGTGAGTGTCCTAATTTCTTGAACTTTGTTCTCTGATATTCTATTACTGCAACTTCATTTTTCTTCCATGTTTCATTTACTCATTTTGTCGTATTGTATGAAGCATTTCTCATTGACTGTTTTCTTGAGTTACAATAGTTATGGGCTTTGTGGCCATATCCACCACAACTGTAGAATCTCATAGTGTAACAATGTGTAGCAATATGTCCAACATGATTGCAATTCCAAAATCTTATACTGTTGTTGAACCTACCAAATTTCTTTCTTCCATGATGCCTACAATCCAAGGCTTTATTACCATATTCATTACAATAAAAACAATAACCATTAAAAACACTCTCATACCTTCTTTGATTCATCCATGATGGTGTCTCTCTTATAAAATTGCTTTGAGGTGTATGAGTATCTTTTGGATGTCTTCCTTGATCTGATCTTCTAAATTTTGTAGTGTTGCTTTTATTTCTTGAACATGAAGAACATGAGTCATACCTGCTTTCACTTTTTTCAAATGAAGGAGATGTGTCAGACCTGTCTTCATCCTTTACAAATGAAGGACATGTATCAGACCTGTTTTCACCTTTTACAAATGAAGGACCTGCATCATGTTTCTTAGGAGTAATGATTTCTTCCTTCTTGTATCCAAGACCGGATTTGTCATTTGGTGATCTCTGACTATCCAAGATCTCATCTAGGGTCATGGAGTTGTTCAAGTACTTGATTTGGGTGTTTGATTTATCAACCTCATTTATAAGATTGATAACTTATGCTTCCAACTTGTGACATGATTCTTCCTTTTTGTTTAGTTGGTTCCTCACTACCTCCTCCCTTCTTTTGGCTTCTTCAAATTGGATTTTAAGATTGACATAGCTTTCCCTTAGTTCTTTTAGATCTGCAAGGTTTTTTCTTGGTTCATCATCTTCCTTCTTTTTTTCTTTTGCTTGACTGATTACATTTTTTAGTCTCTTGATCTCCTCTTCCTTTTCTTTTGTTAGAATCGTAACTTCTATTTTCAATATTTTGATCTCTTCTTCTTTGTTTTCTAACTGAATATTTTTCTCATATATGATTTTTTCATTGTCTTTGAACTTTTCTTTTGCTTTTGATTGCTAAGCTCATTGTCTTCCTTCTTCTTTTCTTTTACTTGACTAATTTCTTTCTTCAACTTCTCGATCTCCTCTTCTTTTCTTCTAACTGATTATCCTGCTCATATATTATCTTTTCATTGTCTTTGATCATTTCTTTTATTTCCAAGATATGCTTTTGACTCTTTTCAAGAAATTCTTTAGTGTAGTCATGAAGATAGATATAGTCTAAATCATTATGGTCATAGCAATATTCATAGAGACTCCAATCAACCTTTTGTTTGGCCTTTGATAGTTCTTCTTCTACTTCTTCCATGGGATAAATGCTAACAAAAAGATTATTTTATTATATCTGAGTCTTCTTCTTTACTTGCAGGGGAGGATTCAATATCAACATTATTGCAATCGAAATATTGTGGAGATTCTTTACCTATATTGATGGCTAAGTCTTCATCTTCATCCTTGATAGAAATGTCTTATGTGTCTTCACTTTTGATTTGAAACATATTTTCTAAATTCAGCCATAATTCCTTGGCGGATGTGCATAGTCCTATGCTTGCCTTGATTGTATTTGACAATCCATTGCGTAGAATCTTCAATGCCACTTCATTGTTCTTCCTTGTTGTTCTTTGGACTGTAATCTTGGATAGATTCTTTGATGTAGTTAAGTCCCAGGTCTTGCTTACTACTAAATTCCAAACTTCAGATCCTTTTGAATTCAAATAATGTTTCATATTTTCTGTCCATGAGGAATAATCTATTCCATCAAATAAGGGAGTTTCAATTGTGAAGAGAGCCATCTGCCCACCCATTTATTTAGAATCTACCTTCCAGTGTTTAAAGTGTGCTGAAGGAACCTGCTCTGATACCAATTTTTGAACACATCACCCACACTAAGAGGGGGGGGGGTGAATTAGTGTGTGGACTTTTCTACTTGCAAGTTAGCAATTAAAACATAATTGTACAGATTAAGAACAATCAAATCATAATCACAATGGACACAAGATATACCAGATGTTTGTATAAGATTTTGTATAATTTACATGTATATATGTGAATATAGTAATAAGGATTTTCCCAGCACCGACTATTTTGTTTCAACACCAACTGAAGTAAGGAGAACCAAATCTCAAGCAAGACCCAACTTGCCACAAGACCCATCTTGATGATAGAACATAGTCTATCCAACTAGAGTTCATATAGTAGTTCAACCGACTCTAGTAGAATTTATCCATTATAGAATCAACTCTATCTCATGATTAGAGGTATACCATAAATGCTCATCACTGCACTTCATCTTCTCTGAAATTCACACCTTCTTCACTTTATATTCCCTCTGATATTCACGCCTTCTTCACTTCTTCTTCCTATTGATATTTTCGGACCTCATGTCTAGATCCACCTCATTCATTGCACAAGACTCATCTCCAAGTGAACCAATCATGGTTGTATTTATACTTGTTTATGCTCAAAACTTGTTTAAGTTATTGGGACGACTTGTGAAACAAGTTATAACTAACTTGTTCATTTACAACAACTTTGGGACCACCAAAGATCATCATTTCGGGTCTTCAACTTTAAACCTAACATCCCCTTTTTCTTTTATAAATCGATCATAGGTATGGATCGATTTCCATCGTCTCTATGATAACACAAATTGACACTTCCTTCAAACCATGTTCATATGATCATAGGTGTAGAACCACAGACTTAGCAATTTAAGCGACGCATTACATTCTTCCCTTTAAATCTCTTTACCATATGACCAACGACGGTGACCTCACATGACCACGCGATTGCAGGCACGACCAAAGGTGGTTTGAAATCAAACTACATTTCGCCTCGCAATTTACCTCAAGCCTCCATGTGCCCTTTCTTCAAAACCATGGTTTCAATTGTGGCCCGCCCTAAACTTATTAAAGTTTGTGCACCTTCAATCCCCGCAATGTGACAGGACAATCGATCTCACGATATTGACGGTTCTTCTGGAATGATGGTTCATATTTGTTCTTTCAATCTATACGGATTAGATCTAGCCTTCCTAAATCAACGACTGTGATTTTTTTCGTGATCTGGGCTTCAGGAGTTTCAACTCTCAAACCCTTCTTTCCTCCTTATGTCAATCTTCTGGAGTTGATGATCTACAGACACTTGTCCTTCTCAGTTAGCAACTATATCAATGGTCCTATGTCCCTTTTCTCAATCAACGGTCGAGATCTCCTTCGGGTCTCCAGACTTTGGAGATTTCAAATCTCAACCCCTTATTTCCTCCATCAATCAATCTTCCAGAGCTGACAATCCACCGACGAGTGTCCCTTTCAGATCAATGGCTACGATTCTTTCGCGTCTTCGGACTTCAAAATTATCAAGTCTCAACTTTCACTGTAGTATGATCAATGATTGAGAATACTCCCGAAGTGATCTTTATATCAGGCGACTTATGTCCACTTCGGGTCTTCAACATTTGGGACTTTAGGCTAATCGCTACTCCATTTTCCTCCGTAGTGATCACTGTTGGGTATGTGTTATATTCTTTGCATGTGTGTGTGTCTGGGTGCGTCAGATACGACAACTACGGTTTTTTTCTATTTTTAGTGGATTTGTAAATTAATCCCGGATTAAGGGATTAGGGTTTTGGTATCTACGGAATACCTAAAAACATTGTATATATTGTATGGTGAATGGTGAAATTTGATATAATGAAAATAATAAAGGTTTTCCCGGTTGAGGGTTTCCGGTATAAATTCTCTGTGTACTCTGTGTATGAGCGATTGATTAATTTCTGTATTTCTTAAGAATCTATATGCATTGCTTTACTTCACAGGTTTAAAACTTACATGTGGTATCAGAGCTCCTTTTTGGCTTCAGAGGGACACCTTTGTTGCTTAGGGTTTGGCTCGGTCTTGATAGATCAAGTTTATCTTGGGTCTGTGATAAACTTGGGTTTAGTGGGATCTTTTGCAGTGGAGATTCGAGTAAAGAAACAGGAATGGCGAGCTCATCTAGAATCGAGATAGAGAAGTTCAACGGTAAAAACTTTGAGCTATGGAAGCTCAAGATGGAGGACCTTCTTGTAGACAAAGAACAATGGATCGTT
>JZKD02S2021099.1:31687-42386 GCA_000966675.3 Picea glauca
TCGTGTGCTAGAGGAATAATCGTTCCTTTGGAATCCTCTCGTCATGTTAGGGTAAGGAGATGGTTTGAAACCTTTCATTTGTTTTTCCATTTTGTCTTTCTTATTATCTTTCCATTCCTTAGGAGTTTCAAATCTTTGTTTATACTGTTCGTAGCACATTCTGGCTTTCCTAAACGCCTCATTCAAAGATTTAGTGTTTTCAAATTCAATTCTGTCCTTATAAGACTGTGATATACAACTTAAAAACCTCTGATTTTTTACTTTATCTTCCTTAATATAAGGCACAAATTGTAATTTGTTAATTAGATCATTCATCAACATTTGTTCTAATCACAATTCATAAAATTCCTTGGTCTTTCTTTCATAATAACTTTATGATAAATATTGTTTCTTGAAATACTTCTTGAATTCTGACCATTCCATCCTTTTCTCTTTCAACCCCTTAGCTAGTTTTAGATCTTGCCACCAGATACTAGCCTTCCCTTTCAAATTATAAATTTCCATTCTAACCTTCATATTACTAGAATAATTGTAAATCTGAAAGTATTTTTTGATGTCTAGTAACCAAGCTTCAACTTCTTCACCTGTTTTTGACTCTCCATCAAATGTGGAGGGTTTTATATTTTTGAATTCACCTTCCAAGTGATGTACTTGTTTCCTTTTATTAGTAGAGGGTGTTTGTGATTCTTCTCTTGGTTGAGTATTGCTTGAGAATCTATTGTCTGACTTAGACTCTCTGCTTGATTTTTTAGATGATTGTTATCTAGTCTCTTTGTTTACCTCTTTTTCTTTGATTTAATATTCTCATCCATATTCCACAATATACTTTCATTCATCTCTTTTTGTTCTTCCTGCGTTTTCTTAATCTTTTCATTATCGGCCTTAAAAGTATTAAGTTCCACTATGAGGCTTATCATAGTTTCCAACACTTGCGAGGATAAACTACTCTCACTTTTTTGTTCAGGGTTTTGCTAGTTGGCATTTCCTTCAAGGTTAATTTCTTCAACGTTCTGTGTCGACATATTAATAAATGTTGGAGAATATTCTGTCACTTTGACAATAAAATATTCTTCTCTGTTAGTAATTAGACAACATAATTTTTTTTTAGAATTTTGTTAAGGCCCATAAGGTCTAGTGTTTTCAACATGTGCTCCGATACCATATGTAACATGCTCAAACTTCATAATTTTTTTTTTTGCTTATGAAGATTCAAAACAATAGAAAGAGATAACGAATAAAAAATAATTAAGTTACTTCAACAATCTATTTTACTACTAAAATGTGTTTCACTTATCCAAGTCCAATTATTACTTTATCATTTCTTATCCCATAGCTTGAGATGCAAAGTACCACTTCCTAGGAAATAATATCTAAACAAGCATTTTACTCTCTCTCTCTCTCATATATATATATATAAACTTAAACTTGAATTTCTTTAAAACAATACGATGGATATAGCTACGTATTAACTCCAGTTTGGGTTTAAACAAATACAAGGACCTTTGTAAATCTTGCTTTGCACTTAAAATGTTGAAGACTTGTCACAAATCGGGACATTCGACGTAATGTTCTGCAAGCTAACTCCATTAAAGGTTTCCATGACACACTGATCACATCCCTTGGTACCTTAATCATTTTCTCAAAAACCAACAATAGGTCTTCATTCACTTGTTTCTCGCCAGAGTTTGTATGCTACCTTGGTTCTCCTATGATATAGGTCTTCGTTTGCTTTACACTATTTCCCTAAGGTTAAAATATGTAATCCATGTAGTTTCAACTCTCTCATGGAGTCTCAGGGAGTACTAGCGTTCTTGATGGTCAGAAGTTAAAAGAGGTAAGAGCGCCATTCTTTTACTTTAAGCAGTTCATTTTAACATTTTAAAAATGATGTAAGACTTTGTATGAAGGTAGAACCTGTGCGAAATTTTTGTCTCGTGTTCCTAGTAATTTCATTTATCACTGAAGAGAATCGTTTTATCTTCCTATAACGTTGTAATACTTCTCTGTTGTTGCAAGAGGGTTTACTTAAATTATGCATTCACATGTAAATTTTCCTCTATGCTCCATTGTTCAGACTGTTAGTGACCAATGGCCTTGGTCTAGTCTGAACGTTATTTTAGTTCCAGTCTTTCACTTCTACACATATTGCTTTCTGGGTTTTTCTTTGGGTAAATACCCTTTACCTGTTCATTTGATAGAGTTTCAAAAATAATATTATTGTGGTTCTAAACGTTGAATACACATCACTGAATGTTTGTTTGGGTGAACCACCCTATTTCCTTTTGGTCTGGTATTATCTCCATAACTCATACCATCATTGAGGTTCTATGACTACTCGTAGTTGTATAAATTCTTATTTCATTACTTTATTAAACTTGATTGAGTATTCTTATTATTTGTTTAAAACATTGTTGTTGAATTAAAAAAAACACCAAACTCAATGGTTTTGGATTCCATTACCCATCATGAATTACTCCCTGTCTAATTCGAACCATGTTGGGTTTATTACTTCTCTATCTGTTAATTAATGGTTACAATTTAACTCTGTATCATATCTGATTTATCATATTTTTGGATCTTAGTTAGTTGATAGTCTTCCATTAATAATCTATGTATTTGAATTAGTTATATATACATATATTAATGCCGCTCTTACAAAATCTCTGTACTTGATTACTTGTCACTATACATCCTTATAAATATAATTTTGAATCTCATATTTGGATTATGGTTTCATGTGAGTATAATATTACTTCTCTTTGTGCCTTGCACGAGTAATATAATCGTCAACTCCTACAAGAGTCTCGATTTATCCCTTATTGGTCTCTGAGTTATTTCCTTTGAAAATTATCATAGAGTCTCGATCGACTCTCATTGCTCTCTGAGTTATTTCCTTTGAAAAATATTATAGAGTCCAGATTGAATCTTAAGGATTACCGATGTATATATAAAGAGATAACTAATTAAACAATTTCATGATTCTATTAATTTGTATAACTCACATTCTTTTAATTTCTATGTGAATTACATTTACTGTGTAAAAGTATTTCGTGACCATCGCGTCACTTTGTTTTCATGATTTATTTAAAGAATGGTTATGTATGTTTATAATATCTAATGATGGGTCCTCTTTACTATGTGAGGAACCCATCAAGTTTTTCTCACCATTCTCACCATTTCACATGGAAATGAGATCTTCTCCCGAATGCGACTTGGGAAACTTTGACAGGTCAAGTAGTTAATACTTTAGTACCTAAGTCATTAAGTTTCACCTTTGTTTACCTTATTTAATCAACATACTAAACTTATTTTATGAATGTCGTCCCTCCCAGGTTGTACCTTCGCAAGGCATCCAACTTCGTGAAGGGAGGACAAGGAAAGGTATTCGGGTTCCTAATATAAGCTTTCAAGAGGGGCAATTCAAAGAAGTTTTCACAAGAACACTATCTATTATCAGTTACTATATTACAAATAGATTTTCATGAGTGTATGACATTCTGATGTAAACCAGACTTTTTAACTAATTTTTGAACATTTGTATAAGTTTTTCATCATCAAATATATGCACATTTTGGCACTATGATTTGATACTCCTCTCTAATATTACTCTATGACTGTGTGTAGATTCAACAGACCTGAAATACATTATGTATATAAAATGTTATGTGGAATATAATACAATCCATACGATATAATTATTTTAGAGATATAGATTTAGTTTATGTTTAATTTATTTGGTTCAAGCACTAACCAATGATATACACAAGACTTCAACATTAACTGCCCTATAATTAAATTACTAATAACATTAACATGGACAATTAGTTAAAGAACTTAAATAAAAAGAAAACCTGGAACACATAAGGAGCAACCAAGTTCCACATAGCCTTAGAATGGATCAACCAAATCACTTGATCCAGTCACCCGCAAACCTGATCATGAATCCATAAGGGCGGAAATGAGCCTCCTGTTCCAACAATATTGTGTGTCTTCAATAGTTTCCTAACACCTTAGTTCTCACACAACAACTCTTTTGTTCTATTATCATTCATCCATAGAAATGGTAACCAATGAATTCTTTTCCCACATGCTACGTAGTGTCCTGCCTCGTCACACATGTATATATGTTCATTTTCCCAAGTCTCAGTCAGAAGTTAATCACTATAATTGACTTCTGACACATGTATTTTCATGCCCAAGGTTAGCTTCAACTTGTTCCCCACTCATGAATTTATGATCATCTCTTTTAACTTGGCTATTCCTTCTATCCCCTTCATTAATGAAATACAAAATACTTGTCTCTTACATTTGTCCATATTAAAGGACACTTGGCAATTCAATATTTTTCCTAGAATTTACATTAATAACAATTACTTTTCTTCTAATAATCCTAAACTCGAATTTTCCACTTAAGGAAATTATTTAACTTAATAAATAATTTATTTGGGGGGGTATTACATGTATTCAAACATAAGATGAACACCTTAAATAACCAATCACACAACTAGATCAAATATTAACACATTGATGTTTTTTATGTGGTAAAACCCCTGTGGGGAAACATCCATGGCACCGGCTAACATGGCCACTTGAGGCAATTTGTTAATGCAAAACAAAAATATTACAGAGAGTTTGTCACAATCTATCGTCAACAAATGACCCTCCATTCTCTTTAAATAGAGATCATGGAATAATCAGGTGTTCAACAAATAAATCAATGTAGTCATTAAGATCAAGGAGAATATGAGCCATCAGATCACTCTATGTTAGGAATATATCATGATCATCGGATTACAAATGAATACTAAAGCATACTAAGGAAACACACTAAGAAACACACTTCAACCTAACGACACATTAAAACAAGTTGATATTAAATAACTCCTAAGTGTCTAAATATATTAACATCCCCCCTTAAGAACAACTTGGTATAGGATTTAAGGATTTACAAAGGAGACACAATAGGAGAAGGTAGGAGGCATTAGAGCCTATCTCCCCTTAATAACAACATTTTAAACTCCTAACATAGATCAAAGTTTGGAAAACCTTGCTTCTATAAGATACTTTGTGAACATGTTTGCAACTTGATATTTTGTAGGTAAAAAGAGAACTTCAATAAATCAATCATGAATGTCAGGCCAACCATTGGCAGAAAACACTCCACGGATGTGATTTTCATTAAAATGATAGTTGAATAAATACAAAACAAATGATTGTTGGTATTCCATAAAGGATGATGCTTCCAATCACCTATGACTCTTCATATTTACACTAATGTTACAATAATGCAATCCCAAGGATTATGTGTCCAACAATCCCCCCCTTAATCCAAAGGGGTGTGTGTGAGTCCAAACATCAATATGAATTTTTCAAAATTTTCTCTTCCAAGCACTTTGGTGAAGATATCCACAATTTTTTCATTTGTGGAACAATATCTCAAGTGAATAGTATTGACCTCTACACAATATCGAATCAGGTGATACTTTGTGTTTATATACTTAGTTTGATCATGGAATATGAGATTCTTGGCCAACTTGATTGTAGAAATATTTTCAAGTAGAAGAGGAGTAGAATTCACTTGTTTCTCTTGCCAATCTTCAAGTATTTTCTTGAGCCACACAATCTCCTTCGTCGCTTCTATAGCTGTCGCATATTATGCCTCTGTTGTGGAATTTTCTAGAACTAATTTTTTGCATGATCTCCAAGAGACAAATGTTGATCCAAGAATCATAATATAACCTAAAGTTGACACTCCATTTCCTTATTTCCAACAAATTCTGAATTAGAATATTCGATCAGCTTGAAGTCATCCACCTTATAGTACCTAAGTCCAAAATCTTGATTTTCTTTCAAGTAATTCAGAAGACTTTTTGTAGCAGAACAATGTCCTTCACAAGGATTTTGCATGAACCTGGAAAGAACCCCCAAAACAAATGAAATGTTAGTCTTGTGGTAGTAATATAAATATGTCTTCCCACGAGATGTCTATACTTGGTTTCAACCTCAAAGTCCTTCCCTTCTTTTGATGTGAGTTTCAAATTCTGTTCCATTGGAGTAGAAACAAAATTGCACTCACCCATTCCAAACTTTTTCAACGATTCTCCAATGTACTTATTCTAGGAGATGAATATGAAACTTGGATTTTGAATGACCTCAATTCCCAAATAGTAGTGAAGATGTCCCGAATATTTCATATTGAAGCCTTTCTTCAACTCTTACTTTATGGATGAAATGTAGCTTTCATTGTTCCTTTTTATCAATAGATCATATACATATACTAAAAGATATAAAACAATTTTTACAAATTTCTTGACAAACAAAGTTGCATCGTCAATATTGAAATGATTGAAATTTAATTTCAGAATATGCTCAATTAACTTTTCATACCATGCTCATGGTGCTTATTTCAGGCCATATAATGATTTGATGAGCTTCCATACCTTATGTTCTTGTCCCTTCAAAACACATCCTTATGGTTGAGACATGAAAACATTATGTTTCAAGTCTCCATTCAAGAAAGTAGTCTTCACATCCATTTGATGAATTTTCCATCCATTATGTGCTACCATGGAAAATAGAGTATGGATGGTATCCCATTTTGTTGTGGGGGAAAAATTCTCCTCATAAACGACACCTTATTTCTATGCAAAACATTCTTCCATTAGCCTTGGTTTGTGCTTTTCAAGTTAACCATCTAATCTATACTTTTTCTTGAATGCCCACTTGAAACCAATTGGTTTGGCTCCAAGTGAAGGATCCACCAACTTCCATGTCCCATTCTTGATGAGAGAATCATATTCCTTCTTCATGGATTATTTACATTCATCATGAGAAGTGGCTTATTCAAAGGAAATCGGTTCAAAGTTAGTAGATAAAATTCAACACACAATCATACGAAACATCTATGTCATTTACATCACCTAAGTTTGAATTATCTACATTACCTCCATCTTGTCTTGAGGACATTCTGCTTCCTGTCTTTCTGACCTCATCAACGTGAACACTTTCAAGTGTTTTTGTGAGCCATTTTGGTGGACCTTGATGAGATGGTCTAGGTTTCCCAACTGACTAAGATGGTGCTTAGTTTTGATCAAGACTCAAATTTTCAATCCTCTTGATCAAATCATCCAAATGAACTTCAAGTTCTAATGAAGTGGTGGGAACTTCTTCACATGGATAATATGGTGTTTCAAAAGTATATTCTAGATATTGACCCAATATAGGGATCCCCCATTCAAGATGTGGAATATTATCATAAAATTCATGATATATATTTACATGAGTGAATTTATCCAGATGATCAAGATGCCTCTCAACAGTTCGTCTTTCTTGGAGGATTCAAGAAAGATTACATCTCTGAAAAGGATGAATTTAGTGTTTGTCTAATTGTAAATATGATACCCCTTGGTGGTATTTGTGTAGAATATGCACTTCAGACTCCTTGCATCAATCTTGCCTCTTTTCTCCTTAGGAATCAAGCCATAGAAAGTGGAACCAAAGACCCTGAGATGCCTCACCAAAGGAATGTGGCCATACCACATTTCATAAAGAGACTTGTTTTTAAGAGCATGAGATGGACACCTATTTTTGACATAAACTTCACATAGAAATGCATTATCCCAAAACATCAATTTCACATTCTTGAAAAACATCATGGAACAAAGCATATTTAGGAGTGTCCTATTCATTCTTTCATCTAAACCATTCCGTTGGGGATTTTATGGAACTGTGGTTTGATGCTTGATACCATGTTGGAGAAGGTGTCTTTCAAATTCATTAGATGTATATTATTTTCCATTATCAGTGTGAAGAGAGCCAATACGAGACTGAGCTTCATTTTGAATCCATACATGAAAATTTTTAAATGTTTCAAAAGCTTATGATTAATGTTTCAACAAGTATACCCAACACATCCTAGTGTAATCATCAATAAAAAAACATGATATATTTATTTCCATTTGCAAAAGGAACATACATAGGGTCGCACAAATCAGAATGAATCAGTTCAAGTTTTCTACATGCTTTGGAATTGGAATCATGGAATGGTTGTTTTCTATGCCTTCCAAGGATGTAAGCATCACATTCTTTCAATTTCCTAGGAATCATAGGCAAACTAGAAACACCATTATTTCTCAATAAACATAGACTGTCATAATTGATATGGCCAAATCTAGCATTCCACAAAAGAATATATGACATTATACCTTCACTGTGATGAGAGACGTATGCAACATTTTGTGAATGGGAAGATGTCCCATTCAACTTCAACAATATTACGTCTTCCATTCCGGTCATAAAAATCATATTATCATAATCCTTTTCCTATTTCAACTTTTCCACCGATCATATGAACAAAGTGGTCTTACTGTTTGATGTGCACAAGTCACAACAAGCTCCTTTGCAACTCAGGAAGATAGAGAACATTATGCAGAAGAAAATCTGGGAATCCATGCAACTTAATTCTAATGGTGCCCATTCCCAAGGGTTTCAGACTCGACTTAACTGCAAAATACACTATGTCATCTACATTTTCATTGAATTATTTGAAGAATTATCTTCAGAATGCTATGTGAGAGGTTGAATTTGTGTCACGAATCCATCCATATTTCCAATGAGTATATGAAGTGTTAAATAAATATTTTGTTACTCCTATATTGCAATGGAAAATGATGTAATGGGAAGATTCAAGTGGATTACCTTTTGTTAGTTCTGATGTTTTACCTTTGTCCTCTTTCTTATTATGTATGTCTTCTTTGATCTTATCCCATGGAACTATGCAGTCATTTGATTCATGTGACCCATTATTTTTGCAGTGGGTACAACGAATATTGGATCCATCACCTTGGTTGTGTCTACCCTCTTGCCTCTGAAACTCTTTCTTCCATGTCTATGTCCTATTCTATTGTTTTCTCCTCTGGAAGAATCATGTGGTTTACTCTTCTCTTTCTGAGCAAGGTACACGGTCTCTCCAGTTGAAGGAGTCAACTTCTTTCCAAAGGATTTCTCACATTTTACAATTTTCTCCACTACCTTGTCAAATGTGATGGATTTGATTTGACCAGTTTCTTGCAATGATTAAAGGTAGTAAGAATATGTATGGTATAGGGTCTTAATGAAGTCTATGAGAGAAGGATCTATCTTCACTCCAATGGCATCAATGTCATGCATTATAGCTTTGTTTTCTAAATCTAAAGCCATAGGGTCATCATTCTTCAACTCTATCTTGAAGAGCTTCACCATTAGTTGCATGAGTTCCAGTTCAGAGTATGTGTCATAAAATTTATTCAATATCTTTGAGGCACTGTAGGAGTCATTAATAGAATCAATATGAAGACTCACCTCCTCACTTACTATCACAAAGATCACAATATATGCCTTTTGGTGTTTGTCTTCCCATATGCCATGTTATTTGTTTGATGTTGGAATGGATGGTATGCTTCTTGGTCTGCTACTCTTCAAATTTGCTTCTAAGGAAGTGTTATCATACAATCCATAGATTTGGAAAATCCCAAACCAATCCATGGAAGTGTGACAACTATGGGAGTACCTACCCACTATCACCTTAGATAGACACTCCACTTGCTTTAGTGATGATAAGTTACCACAAGGGGGGAATATCGGTGACCCTTGGGGGATTGAGATGAAAATTAATATGATGAAGGATGTATCCCATGAAGGTAAATATTGGAGATGAAGGATGGCTTGAGAACAGGTCTTGTGGAAGGGTAAATGATTGCCAATATTTGTGTACCTACAAATCAGTGTTAGCCCTGCCCGTAACAAGACAAATGATGATCAAACAAGCCTTTAACCAATGGGGATTCAACAAGAAACCTTGTTGTCCCAAATTGCATCAATGTATAAGTCTATAAATCAGCAAGAAATAATTATGAATAGCTGGAAATTAAACCACTAAAATCAAGTATAAGATGATGGAAACTAAGCTAGTAATAACTAGTCAAACTTCCACTGAAAAGAGAAAGACTTTAGATGGTATTTAGGGATTTTTTTTAGGTGTTATAAACAATGTATTATAAAATCCAAGTGTATGTAGAAAAAAAATTCTATAACAGGAAAATCTAACCACAAACATTGTAGGAACCAAATTTAATTAAGTCTAATAAGATTCATAAAATTTAAACAAATAAGATTACTTCGACGCATAAACAATAAGTAATTTCTTTCATTCAGCATATAAACAACAAAAATTTAAACTTATGAACAACATGCTAATAATTTACATAATCATCACATAGCCCAACAAATTCATAAATAAAAATACCTCTCCCTAATGCTAAATTCTCGCTTATCTGGTTGTCCTCCCTGCTGCTCTGTCCAATTTATGCCTGATGCTCTGACCAAACCCTGCCCAAAACCAACTAACCACCTAGCTAGCTAGGAGCAGCCTATCTGGCTCCCCAGCTCCAGGATTCCGTGAGGATTCTTGGCCCCTGACCCCAAAACTCCCAGCAACCGGGTGCCCCATGCAACAGTACAACCAACCTCCAAAACCAAACTCCCAAAACTAGAAAATATGCCCAACCGGAAATACAGTCCTCTCCTCCCAAATAATTCTTCCTCCCCAAATTTTCCTAATGCCCTTCCCGCAAGCCTTTGCCCAGTCATATCTCCCCCCATTCACCGACTCCCTACCCTCTGTTAATGCCACCCACCTTATCCCTCCATTTATTACCCTATC
>JZKD02S2021110.1:17627-30552 GCA_000966675.3 Picea glauca
CCTACTGTCGTTCCTCCACCCATGAGTGGACCCTTGTTGGCACACATGATGCGTCCAACCACCCAACCCAGTTTTGGTACCCCCTCTACCTCAACTTATAACCTGGGCACTAGTGAAAGAACTATGCCTTCCTATGCACCCTACGTATCATTGACACAAAATAATATGTATTTTCCATTTCTTGGTCCTCCACAGCCAATTGCTCCTCCACAAGGACAACCACACGCTGGGGTTAACTTTGTTCAGCCCTCTCCCATTCAGTAATTTCAAAATTTTGAACAACTGAATACAGAAAATCCATCCCATCATCCAAATAATTCCAAAAAGAAAGGAGAAAACTGAAACAATAATAACTGAAGATCAGGGGGAAATAACCCCTAACAAAACCAATCTGTTGGGGGCAACCAGAACCAAGGAAATTAGAACCCCCAAGGGGGCAGTAACAACAAGCGCCAAGGGAGGAACAATAATAACAACCTCTGGATGAACTTCCCTTGTTCTCTTTGCAGTGAGCATGGTCATTATACTCACCATTGCCCCCAAATTGTTAACTTCAAATGGATGAAATATTCCATGAATGTTCCATGTCCTCCAGCGTTGCCTGCCCCTCAGTAGGCCCCACAACAGTATTTGCAACAACCACCCCCGACGGTGTTGCAAAACCCTATTCCACACCAAGGAGTGATGAATACCCAGCAGGAGATGGATCCTTCCCCACCACATATGGGACAATATCAAAACCATGGAAATTTGGTGGATCACAATATCCTCCTCACTAGTGAAGAATAAATTATTCTACAAACGTGCAGTTGTCAATACAGCGCACCCCCGAAATATACTCCCACCACTTTGAAATTATCTCCAGCTACAATTGGACAACCCTTGATTATTCCATGCCCTAAAACCGAACCCCCCATTCACATTCCTCGCATCCCATTACGATGGAATGTTAACAATCCTTGGGCTAGGGCAGCACACAATTACAGTCTGGTCGATGACTTGGCACAATCTCCTGCAGCCATGTCAATATTGGAAGCTCTCCAAACCTGTCCCACTCAATGAAAATCCTTAATTTCCTCCTTGGGGGCAGTCAACCCAGCTGATACTAGACTCATCGCATTTGATCTAGATTGTGGGGAACCTCGTCTCCTTGCTTTGGTAGCTTTCCAGATACCATTCAAAATTCGGAACATCATGGTTCATCAATGTATCATTGATGAAGATGCATCAACATGCATTATGTCCAAACTTGTATGGAATAAACTTGGCTCCCCTAAGCTAATACCATCTGCCATCACTTTGAGAGCTTATGATGGATGACCATCCTCTCCTGAAGGACTCTTCCAAAATTTCACCATTGAGCTTGGGGGCAATACTATCCTTATCAGCATTGAGGTTATCGATGCCCTGCTTGATTACAACATCTTTTTAGGGCGTAGCTACATGTACGCTATGAAGGTCGTGGCCTATTCTGTGTTTTGAAGGATGATGTTCCCCCACAACAGGAACATCATCACCATCGACCAAGTTTCACATTACGAGCCTAACCACTCCTCCAACATCAATAACATCTTACCTCTTGTCCGCACTAGTTTCGATGCATATCCACTCATGGATATGGGCCCTGGAATTTTCAAGCACCCATATTTGTTGGGGGCATACACGGAGCACCATCGCTCATACATCCCTCAGCACAAGTGTGTGTCATATCTTCCAATGGAACTGAAACTGGAGAACCCATTCCTCCCACCAAGGCTTCTCCACTCTGTGACATCCCACTAGTAGAAGAAATCCTACCTCAGAAGTCCCCTGAGAACCATACAACACCACTTATCCCCTATTTCACCCTCCCCTAGGGTCAAATCCCGATTTGGGAGACAATCCCCCAATCCATTACTCAAATTCCCTTCTTCTAACCCCCACCAAGAGTACAAGCTTTCCAAGTAGCCACAACGCTTACCCTTCCCAACATGGTGTTGGCCATTCCGGTATGGTATCTCCACCCACCTGTGATGGTTCCTCAACCATCCCTCCCTCTCCAAACAGAGGAAATCTCAATGCAGATTCTAGTCCTAACTCCAACAACACCTCCCTCACCCCCACTTGTCAGGACCATCACACCGGCTAGGGGCATATGGAAGAATAAATATCCCACTGCTCCACTTCCTCCCCGAGTTCAACCTCCTTGCGCACTCTGCAAGAAAGAGGGACACCCCACAAATATATGTACCTCTCTCCCCGAGCTACGCAATTTGATCCAACTCCCTCGAGCAACCACATCACTCGTTGCTTCACCAAGAACACCTAGTACTACCACCGCGTCCCCTACTCCAGGTAGGAAAGAGCTGCGAACCAAATTCACATGTGCCATATGTTCGTAATATGGCCACTACACTCATCATTTCCCTGCCCTACCTCATTTTTGACAGACACAAATGGTAGTATGCCAAAACTTTCAGCAATATCCCTCTCCACCCACATCATCTAGTACCCCAATCACTGACATCCATTATGTCACAAATTCAGTCAACGAATGGATGAGGTTCCCTTTCTCTCTTTACGACTCACTTGATCATTTCACATACCAGTGTCCTACGATCATTGAATACAGGCGTCGTCAAATGGCCCTTATTCAATATCCTCCAAACATCGCACTCCCTGTGATACAAGTAATTCCACCTATTCCTTCTCCAGATATTGACCCCATCAGCTCCCCTAAACCTGAGTCACTTCCCACTCCTCCATGGTTCATGGATAGATTGTTTGAGGATTTGCCACCAAATCCCCCCAATTCCTCAGTTCATTTCCCTCAGGAAATCTTACCCCCAACCACAATTTACAACCCACGGTGTCTACACATTTGGTTTATGTCAATCATGCCATCGCACCATAGTTGTGATACCTCCTCTACATCTTTCCCACCTGAAGCAATCACACGGTGACTGTCACCAATGTTACTTCCTCAGATCCCATGTATTCTCGCATTTTCCACTGCGACGAAGATATCCTAGAGGAACTAACTAACCCCGATTTCCCATGGAATGCACTCCATCACCGAGCGCTCTTTCTCTCACAGGAATCCTTTACCCCTCCTATCCAAGCCTCCATATGTGCAATCGAAAAAAAATATTGTATTCCATCAGGGCATATAGACTCGTTCAACAACCCTATCCTTTCCCCTGATGCTTTTGAAGAAGGCAACATGGCCAATATTTCCCCCACTGTCAAAATCGACATTTCCATCAAACTCACAATCATCAAAGAAATCACCATAGGCATCGCATGCTACCGTGAGGAACTCACCACTTACAAAGAACTGTTTCAGGAATACCAGGATATTTTTGCCTGGTCATATACAAAGATGCTCGGCCTCGATCCTTCGATCATCAAACATCGCATCGACACTTGGCCTGATATCTCCCTAGTATGTCAAAAGCAACGACCATTGCACCCATCAAAATCCATGGCTATCAAAGCCGAAATTGACAATCTACGCACCCCAGGATTCATATACCCCATCACATACACGTCATGGGTCTCCAATCCCATCCCCGTTAACAAAAAATAGGTCACTATTCACGTCTGCACCGAATTTCGTGATCTCAACCATGCTTGTCCAGAAGACAACTTCCCTACACCTTTCATCAACCAAATTATCGATGACTATGTCGACCATGAGGCTATGTCCTTCATGGACGGGTTCTCTGGCTATAATCAAATCCAAATCCACCTAGCAAATCAGTATAAAACTGCATTTACCACCCCATGGGGTACTTTTTCCTATCGTGTCATGCCTTTGGACTCAAGAACACAGGTGCTACATTTCAATGAGCCATGACTTATGTTTTCCATGATCTTTCTCATATCATTATCGCTTACTTAAACAACCTCACTACTCGCTCCAAGAAATGAACTCAACATCTATATGAATTATGGGTCGTCTTTCAACGATGTCGACAGTACAATATCTTCTTGAACCCCCTCAAGTGTGTATTTTGCGTCACCGTCGGACGCCTTCTTGGGTTCATCGTCTCCCAACATGGCATCACTATGGATCCCCTCAAGGTCCAAGCTATCACAGAAATTCCCCCACTAAGGAATTTGCACCAACTATAGAGCCTACAAGGCAAAACCAACTTCCTACACCACTTTTTCCCAGATTACGCCACTCGTGCGGATGGTTTTCTTCGCTTACTACATCATGATATCCCCTTTCTATGGGATGAACATGCCCAAAATTCTTTTGATGATTTAAAAGCAACGCTATCCAATGCCCCTTTGATTAGTCCTCCCGACTATGATCGCGACTACATCCTATACCTTTCGGCTTCTGATGTTTTCGTAGCAAGAGTTCTCATCCAACTAAGGGATGATAACCGTGAGCATGTTATTTACTACATCAGTAAAAACCTTTCAGGACCACCCCTGAAGTACAATCATGAAGAAAAAATTACCCTCACAACTGTACTCGCAGTCCAGAAACTGCATCATTATATCTTGCTTCGCACTACCAAAGTCATGGCAGATTCCAACCCCATGCAGTACTTGCTTAGTTGACGACAAATTAATGGTAAATTTTCTAGGTGGATCGTCATAATTCAATAATACGACCTAGAGTTTTCAACTCTCAAAAGCAATAAAGCACTTGTCTTCATTGAAATCATCACGGCATTCCCCTCAGACACTACAATTTCACCCATCAATATGGATTTTCCCAATGAACGCCTCTTCTACATCCCATCAGATGACCCTTGGTATGGTGACTTTCTCATATACCTTCGGAAACAGAAGTTTGGGTCTCATATTTCACAGGACGATCGTCGATGCATTCATCATCAATCCCCTCGATACCTCCTTATCAATGACATATTATACCGACGTGGAGTCGACACCATACTCCGTCGATGTTTAACCATCGATGAGGCAGAAAGAGTCTTGAATGATTGTTATAGAGGTGCTTGCGGTGGCCACCTCTCACGAATTTCCACCACCCAGAAAATCATTTGAGTCGGATACTTCTAGCCCACATTGTTTCATGATTGCATCCATGTTGTCAAGCGATGCGACAAATTCTAGATTTATGCAAACAAAGCCCAAGCACCACTGCTCTTATACATCCAGTCATCACTATTGACCCCTTCTGCAAATGGGGCATAGACTTCATGACTTTCATCCCTCCATCTAGCAATGGAAATAAGTATATCATCATGGAAGTGGATTACTTTACCAAATGGGTCGAAGCCATGCCTACCTTCAACAACACCGCTGACATAGCAGCATGTTTTTTCTTCAACCACGTCATTACCCACTTCGGAGTCCCACTACAGTTAGTATCCAATCATGGTAAACACTTTGAGAATGAGATCTTAAGGGAAATCTCCTCAAAGTTAGGCTTCTCCCATGAGTTCTCCTCCCCATACTACCCTCATTCCAATGGACAGGTCGAGGCTATCAACAAAGTCCTCAAAACCATGTTGCAACGTACTGTCAACAAGCATAAAACTAATTGTCATCATATGTTTTTTTCAACGTTATGGGCTTATCGGATGGCAGTCAAAACTGCCACCAATTTTACACTATTTCATCTCGTCCATGGGATTGAAGCCACTTTTCCCATCGAGTGCAAAATCCCCACATTGCGCACTGCCATCGAGCTATTACCTGACACTGCTCCAATGGAGCAGTGCTTACTAAACTTAGAGTCATTGGATGAATATCATCAGTCTTCCTTACATAACAATGAGGCATCTAAGAAATGGTTGAAGGCCACCTTTAATGACCATGTCAACCATCACTCATTTAATGAAGGAGATCTCGTCTTAGCCTCTGATATCGTCCACGATACTTTCAGCCATGGGAAGTTCGAGTCATTATGGCATGGAACATACATTTTCCAACACTGCCTCACTAAAGGTGCATACATCCTGGCCTCTCCAGAAGGTTATCCTCTCAAAGAACCTGTCAACGGGTTGTACTTAAAGAATTTTTACGCCTGAGCGTAGTCACTCTACCCTAGGCTTTTTCTTTTTGTACACATTTGTATAGTTTTTAGTCTTCTTTTGTTCCTTCCATGCCTCATGTCTGATCTACCATTCATGTTATTGACATATGACTGCTCCATTGGCCTACCACATCGGTTACGCTGACGGCGCTAGCCATTGGACACAGAATCTCGCTTCAACTGCTTGGGCCCTCTACACCCCCTCACATGAACTACTCCACTATAGCAGCATATGTTTGGGCTTAGCAACCAAAAATCAAGTAGAATACACAGTCATCATTGGCCTCCTCATCGAGGCCAATTACCGCCACATTTTTCACCTTAGCGTCTGATTAGATTCCCATCTCATCATCCTGCATCTCAACAATGTGTACGGTGTCCACGATCATTGCCTCTTTTGCAAATAACTGCAAGTTAGACTCTTATCTCGCAACTTTGATTCCATTGCATTTAAACATATTCCATGACAATTTAATCAAACAAAAGATAATATGGCTAACCTAGTATTAGATTGGCATTTATCATATCAAGAAATCATCACACATACATAAAGCATCAAATGTCCGTCACAGCATATAGATTAGACATTCTAACAACATAACAACAAAAATCATCACATGTAAGCATCACAGAGATCCCAAAACATGTATATACATATATATATATATATATATAATGATCATTGTATCATCAATGTTTACAAAATAGTACAAAATGTCAATCACCCATAGGCAAATGAGACCCCCTCACCCCTATGGGTACAAAAATACAAAAATACAAAAAATAGTACAACATAGAACTCATGGTGCCTCCATAGTGCCACCACCAGGTCCTCTATCTGCAGGAGGTGCCCCACCAGTTGGGGGTCCTCCAAGTCTGGGGGGTAGTCATCCAGTCATCGTTGTCCCTGCTACAGTTGCTCTGTGGATCTGGGTCTGCTACTCTACAGGGCCACCCACACATTGTTCCAGGACTCTCTCGTCATGGATATGGGACCACATACCCTAAGGAACACCCTATAGTACCACCTCCAACCGGCGGTATAAATCCTCTAAATCCCCTCCAAGCTCTCCCTCAGGCGCATGCAATGGCCTTGCACCTAGATCGTCAAATCTGCACCTCCGGTTGGCTCTTGCCTCATCGGTTGGCTTCGCACCATCCTCATCCCTCTGGCGTCTCTCTCCCGCCTACGGTAGTCTCACTGGCCCTTGACGAGCCGGCTCTACAACCAACTCTGCCTCTCAGCCTCGCGGCCCCACATCTGCACAAACACAAACAAATGATAGCATCAGCATCCATCTATATATAAACATATGTTATACTATCAAAATCACAAAACAGAAAGTACACCAACATACCTCTCTGGTCCCAAACCTCCCCGGGAGGCAACACCATATTTGGTTCATGCCGGAAGTCCATCCCACCATATGGGAACTGTAGTATAATTTGTGGCATCTGATGCCACACACATGCCAAGGTAGCTATGAAATAATGGCCACCCTCCCCACCTCCATGTTGTACAAAATTTGATGACCACCGCATCAGTCATGGCTCTCATTCCTCAGTAGCCGACAACAACACTCTAGGGTGCAACATGGGCACCCTCTCCAAAAACTACGCCACCAAGATCAATCCAAAGGCAAAGTCACCGGATTCGACAGTCCGACACCTGTTAATCTGCCCCATCATCTTGGTGTGCAGCAACAACCCCCAAGTGAAGAAATCCCCATCCAACACTCTCTGCATAATACTCAGTTGACCACCACTGATTTGCTAAGTCGTTAAGGATCCATAGATCCTCACAATCATCGCAGTGATGCACTGATGCAACAAATCATCCATCGCCTTGATACGAACAACCGAACCTGACATAATGTTTGGTCCCGAACAATACCTTCGTGCCACGTCTACCAAGTGCACATTCGTTAGATATTGGGGATCTGCAGGTAGGGCCACTCCCCAGAAAGGTAGCCCCGTCAAGAAATAGACATCCTCGATCGCCAAGAATGTCAATTGTTTCCCCCGTACAATGAAGCATTGTAGATCAGTGCTCCATGTAGAAATCAGATATTGTAGTAGGTACTCATGATCCCATATTAGTGGGCAATTGAATAACTTCAATAACCCACAAGCTGCCAAAAGTCTCTATATACCTGGTTCCTCTCTCACCACCTCCCTGAGTCTCTCCTAGTTCCTCTCTCTCCAATGGACCAGCATACTGAGCTGATCGCCTGCATCCACACCAATAGCACTTGATCAGTCATCATCATCATTAAAAAATATTCAAAAGTACAATTTTTTTTCAAAACCCCATCTTTGCCTCAAATGCGCGGTTGTCACCCCCCACAGGCGCACACACATGCACGAATGTTCTTCACACAGTTGTGCATCAATGTGAATTTGTTGAAGAAACAGATGTGCATCAATGTGCACCTTTCACCCTCATAGGTGTGAATTCATGTGCTCCTATTCTTAATACAACTGCGCACTAATGCGCAGCTATATGAGAAACAACTTCGCATAGTGCACAACTCTAATTTGAACAGGCGCGCACCCAATGCGCACCTGTTTCTCCCACTCACGTGCCATCGTGAGTGGTTTTTTTCAACACAGTCGCACATCATGCGTGGGAGAGGGAATTATACCCACGCATCTCAATGTGGGTATCCTTCCTTCTCCTGCACACTAGTGGACCCACCCCTACAAAAACCCCTAGTACGGTCATTTGTACGACCCTACCCAAAAAATAGACCCTATCTACTATGCAAGAGGATGAGACCACTAACTTGGATCTTGCAAATCCTGGATCAATCGGCTCAAATTCCTGTAATCTCCAAATATCCTCAAAAAACCTCTCATCAAATCATTATGGTCGCAGGTACAAATGAGATGGCATTTTGGGACCCACAACTATATATGGTCCCTTTTGCCAAACTTCCACACTCAGTTACAGAAGCTCAGAGTCTCTATTTTCTGATCTGTCTTTAGCCACGGGATCAGGATCCTTCCACCTACATAGTCACCATCCATACCATGCCCCGGGGGCACATTTTTCTCACATCACGTCCAGGTACGCATGCTCGTGTTCAAAATTATCAAATAATTGTTATAGGTTCTTTATCTTCAGATATTGTTCACATCGGGTATTCGGTTTTAATGTGTGCAGGCACTTGGTCATCACAAATCAACACAGCCCCTTCAGGTATATGATTGACACTGCCATGTAGTCATTCCCTTTGAATATCAATTGCATCTCCCAGTCACACCCTCTGACATTCTCCTTTAGGATCCTCACATCCGACTCTGCAGTACTATCACCTCCGTTGCAATTTGGTACTATCACATGGTAGCACTCTCCCCCACATGATTTGTCCCATTCATAGCCCCCTTTGACACTTTGACACTCATGTTTCTTTCACCACTTAGGGATGGGAGTCCTGATAGTCTTATGCATTTCCAAAAATCAGCCACATACTCCTTCTCCTCATTTTGCTATCTTTCCCAAAGGACTCCCAGATTATCTCATCACGATTCTATGTTAACTGCACCTTCGCAGTATCATTAGCCCTCCATTTTATCCACAATTATTTTTCCCATCTGCAGATTTCCATCCATTCATTTACCTCATACAGAAACCCACCCATGGGGCCCCCACCCTCCACCCATTCTCCACAACACTTGTGCCCTCACCAGCCAAGCCATCTTGCACTAGGGCACTCATTTTTGTATCTGTACACACATCCCAAATTATTCTTTATTCATTTGGTAAATTGTAAAAAGCCTTTGTTTCCATCATTTACATAGCTTTTTTTGTCACCCTTGGTGACCTTCTTTGTCCAGAAAATCAACCCATGTCACTCTTGGTTGGGGAATTCATCAGCTTATACTCATGTTGACATCATCCATAAACCCTGAGTATCCCACCATCCATGTACCCCTGATCTCTAAGTTTGTCCACTTTGTCACGCCTCTGGCACAATTTAACCCACATCTAGTCATTGCCCTGACACTAGATCCAGTTTCACGGTTGTTGCCACTCATCCTTCACATATATCCCCAACCAAGGGTAGCCTTGAGTCTCACCACATCCTGACTTCATCCATGTTCCTTATCAATTCCTGATCTTATCCAGTGGATTTCATGAAGTTGTTTTACTTCTTGGAGTCGTGTATCCCTTGTTGTCGACATCAGCATAGTTTCCAGAAGGGCGACAATATATTGACTCTCATTACCTTTAAAAATGAGGTGTCTCGGATGGCATCGAGAGAACCATCATTTCTCTCTGTTTTCTTTAACCCCCTTAAAATTCGACTTCAACACACTCTCATGTTACAGTGGGTCTTACTATGCAACTATTGCAGTTGTCTTTTACTAGCCGAAGACCTCTGAATTCGCTAGGCCATCAATGCCTACGAGTCATTGACACTTCCTACAGGTGTCATTTCCTCTTTTCATAGTATGTTCACCATCATAATTGTCATATGTCATTAACAAACCGTCCCGGAGGGCGCTTCAGTTATCTACACCATCATACAAATTCAGTTACTGTCATACATTTTTTTGGGTTATATGACACGAGCATGGGGCATGCCCGCCTCATTTGTATACATCTTTTATTTCTCTACCTAGAGAAAGGTTTGGGTCCCATAGTTTCCCCTCTCCCTCCGATTGGTCGCTCTTGCAGTTCCTCTCAGCACTCCTTCTTACAATGGTACTCTCAGTAGAAAAAACATTGATGTATTTCGGCTATACGTATGCTCCTAACCTCACACATCAGGGGGCATCTGTTATCACTGAAATTCCATCCGCAACATCGCATGAAAATGTTTATAGAAATACCATATCTCCAAACACCTATTAGTTCACCTGTAGCACCAAGAAATCATTTCCAAGAGGTAGAAACTATACAATTGGTAAAAAAATTTACATGCGCTAAAACACTAAAGGAAGCGCACGCACAGTGTGTGGGCCAAAGAAGCCCATAGAGAGCACAATGCACCATATGTGCGACTGTGTACGAGAAAATCCATTCACACCTATGAACGACACATTTATAGTTCTTTTCATCCCCCCATCCACTTCTGGACCAGCTCCCAACTTGATTTCACCCCCAAATCCGAGTTTAATCCGAGTGGGGGGATGGTCAAAGACCTAAGGGTGCCCTAAAGGGCCCCTTGTTCACACTAAAGACCGGTTGGATATTACCTCAAAGGCAAGCTATAAAAGGATGCCATGGGTGCATTAATAATTCAAGAATCTCATTGCATTGTTATGATGCCTCTATTCTCCTACAAGAAACCTCTCTTTCTTCTTGGAGCATACTAGCATCATCTCATTAAGTTATTCACCTCACCTCTTAAGGGGATAAACTTGGATTTCTTCACCATTTTCTTTCTTGTTTATCATTTCTAAGAAGAGATCTCACATAGGGGATTCAAGAGCCCTCCCAAGGAAGAAGAGGGGATCCATAAGTCCCCCTTTTTCTGCGGTGTTTGCCCACTAATATATTTCTCCATTGGTGGCATTATTATTGGTCATTTGTTTGATTGATTTTGGTTCTAATTTCCTCATGCATTTTAGTTTTATTTATTTAGTTGTTTTCTTAGTTGTTCTTAGCTTAGTTGCTTGTTTATTTCATGTGATTGAATTGTTTGATTAATAAACTAACCCCTGTCCTGTCTAGCAGACCCAACTAGACTTGCAAGTGCCCCTCTTTTGCTCATTCACATGACAAAAGGGACACAACAATTGTGTTCTTGCTGCAGCAATATTATGGCTGGCGTTTATTTGTTAGTTCCAGTGTAGAATTATTGGAATTATTCTAAGTAAAGGTTAGTGTGCTTGTGGGTGGCATATGTGAATTCCTATGGTTGGGTGACAATGATGTGACATTGTCTATGGTTAAACTGTTGGGTATGTGTTATATTCTTTGCATGTGTGTGTGTGGGCGCATCAGATATGACAACTGCGTCTGACAATCCCTCTAGTAGTGCTCTTTGTGTCGTGTGTGATGGGTGCTTTCCTAAGTGGGTCCCAGGGGGGGCAGGTATGCCCCCCTTGGTTATGTGCGGCGTTCAAAGCAGTGCCCCAAAAAAAAAAATTTGGGCGGTTTTTGCTATTTTTAGTGGTTTTGTAAATTAATCTCGGATTAAGGGATTAGGGTTTTGGTATCTACGGAATACCTAAAAATGTTGTATATATATTGTATGGTGAATGGTGAAATTCGATATAATGAATATAAAAAAGGTTTTCCCGGTTGAGGGTTTCCGGTATAAATCTCTGTGTACTATGTGAATGAGCCATTGATTAAATTTTGTTTTTCTTAAGATTCTATATGCATTTATTTACTTCACAGGTATAAAACTTACATGTGGTATCAGAGCTCATTTTTGGCTTCAGAGGGACGCCTTTGTTTTTGAGGGTTTGGCTCGGTCTTAATAGATCAAGTTTATCTTGGGTTTGTGATAAAAATGGGTTTAGTGGGAGATTTTGCAGCAATGATTTGAGTGCAGAAAGAGGAATGGAAAGCTCTTCTAGAATCGATATAGAGAAGTTCAATGGTAAAAATTTGAGCTATGGAAGCTGAAGATGGAGGACCTTCTTGTAGACAAAAAACAATGGATCGTTGTGGATCCTGCTACACAGCCTACTAGTACACCGTCTACTAGCACACAGGCTATTGGTACACAACCTACTAGTACACAAACTACCAGTACACCACCTATTGGTATGTCGAAGGAATATTGGGAGAAGTTGGACAGAAGAGAAAGGAGTATTATTCGACTTTGCCTGGCAGATTCAGTGTTGTTGAATGTGTTAAGGTCCTAACCCGCACATAGGTAGATCAATGTATTCGGATGTAATAAAGGTCAATATTAATAAGGCCTTTCAATAAAATAGAATAAGGCGGATGTAAGAAGACCT
>JZKD02S2021110.1:37669-48124 GCA_000966675.3 Picea glauca
GAATGTTGTAGATTCATTGACAAAGTCTGTGAGCATAGAAAAGTTCTCCTGGTGTAGAGTAACAATGGGCATTGTTGCCCTGGATTGTTGACTACATAATCCCCTGGACCCTTGGATGCAAAGAAAACAACAAGTGGGAGAATGTTGGGTATGTTTTATATTCTTTGCATGTGTGTGTGTGTGGGCACGTCAGATATGACAACTACGTCTGACGATCCCTTCTTTGGGCGGTTTTTGCTATTTTTAGCGGATTTTTCTATTTTTAGCGGTTTTGTAAATTAATCCCAGATTAAGGGATTAGGGTTTTGGTATCTATGGAATACCTAAAAACATTGTATATATATTGTATGGTGAATGGTGAAATTCGATATAATGAATATAAGAAAGGTTTTCTTGAGGGTTTCCAGTATAAATCTTTGTGTACTATGTGAATGAGCCATTGATTAAATTTTGTTTTGCTTAAGAATCTATATGCATTGATTTACTTCACAGGTTTAAAACTTACATAAACGAGCATAGCAAAATTTAAAAAAAAATTATGGGAAGTGCCATAGTATTAAGCTTAATATGGGGGAGTGTTTTTTGGCTAGTCCCCTGATTGCCATCCAAATGGGCGGTGTTGATGTTGTATTAGGGGTCCAATGGTTACAATCATTAGGAATAGTGGCCCTTAATTTTCAAGTTTGTTTCATGAGATTTTCCTTGAAAGGAAAGGAAATGTAGCTTAGAGGTATCCAAGGGAAACCTTATAAGGTGATAATCTCTAATAGAATGAAACAATTACTCAAAAAGGGACACCATGGTGTAATTGCACAATTGTGCTCACCATATGTTCAAACATCTATATCCTCTGCTCTAGTAGATCTCCAAAATTTAGTTATCAACAACCATTCCAAGGTATTTGGAGAGATACCTAAGGGTCTTCCACCTGTTTGATATCATGACCATGCTATTCATTTGCAACCAAGAAGTGTACCACCTAACATTAGGCCTTACATGTATACATATGCATAGAAGAGTGAGATTAAGAGTATGATCCAAGAAATGTTATAGGTGGGAATCATTCAACCTAGCCAAATTTCTTTCTCTTCACCAGTAGTGATGATTATGAAGAAGGATGGTTCATGGTGTGTGTGTCCAAATTATAGACATCTCAACAAAATGACCATCAAAGATAAGTTTCATATTCATGTCATTAATGAAGTATTGGATGAATTACATGGAGCAATTTTATTTACTAAGTTGGATATTTGTTCTGGATATCATCAAATCAAAATGAGGCAAGAAGACATTCCCAAAACATCCTTTGGAGCACATGAAGGTAATTATGTTTTTTCGGTTATGCCATTTAGACTTACCAATGCACCTTCAACATTCCAAAGCTTAATGAATTCTATTTTCAAACCCTTCCTTGGAAAATTTGTGTTAGTATTTTTTCATGACATACTAATCTACAACAAATCTTGGGAAGAGCAAGTACAACATGTTGATAGAGTATTACAATTTTTGGAAGAGCAACAACTCTATGAAAATCATTCCAAGAGTTCCTTTGGAATTTAAGAAATGAAATATTTTGATCATACTTATGCAGGAAAAGAAAAATGAGAAGGATCTGGTAACTCTACCTTTACTCTGCGTCTGGTGTTGATCCTCTCGCACTTGATAGCTTCACTAACTGCAAACCTCCTCCCAAGGTCAGTCTGCATTCAAAGACAGATAAACAGAGAACTACAAGCATGCATTTCATACATAAATAAGGGTTAGATGTTAGAATAAAAACATAAAACAAATGCAAACATTCGACACATCATGTTTTGGGACAGGAAAAGTACTTCTTTTATTGATAATACAATGATCACTTACAACCAAAGTCAGCTACTTCTCCTCGAACATGGTCCAGGATCCTCTTCACCAAGCTCCAAGTGCACATCTATGTATCTTTATCCTCTAAACCTTCTTCTTGGGAAATGGATTGGGTTCTTATGGAGGAAAAAGGGAAAAATGAGGAATTCTGAGGAAATTCTCACAACAAGGCTGCAAATGCTTGGGGAAAGGAGGGGATGTGAAACATGTTAGAAAGTAATGAATGTGCTCGTTTAACCATAGACAATATAGCAATATTGTCACCCAACCATAGGCTGCAGCCACCCTCGAGCACCTTAACCTTGATAGAGAATGATTCTGGAAGAAAACCAATAGCCAACCACGGGTAATCCATAAGGATAACCAAGACTGATCAGAAATTCCAACCATAACCAACAGAAATTCTGAGCCTAAACCAGGAAACCAAATTGTGGCAGCTACTAGCTACAACTTCTCCCCAGACTTGTGCACTAGCCCAGTTCCTATAGTGCACACTTCTTCCCAGCTACAATTCTGAGCAATGTGTACAAAATGAGGTCTAGCTACTTGTATTTATAATGTTTCATGAGTTGTCTGGGCCGAATTCTCATTCTGGAGAAAAAATACTTAATATTAATTATTTCCTTGAGTCAACTTGTCTTCTAGGGTTATGTTCAATGCTTTAGGGTTACTTATTGCTTCCTGAAATATTCTATTCTTATCAAGGTTACACGTGGAGGTAAATACCTCCCGCAGCTACCATAATATCAACACTCCCTCCTAGCTAGGGAGGTATTGGAGGCAATGGTCTTGAGCACAAACATACCATTCAACCAGTAGAAACATCATAGTCGTATAGACTATCTCGTGATTAGATCATGAGCACCATCATCACTATCAGTGTCATATGAAAATATCAACTTCATCATCTCTTGAAACCATACTCCATCTGAGTAATCAGACACGATGTTGAATAAGTTACTCACTCCAAGGAGTGATACAAGGACCATTCTTTTAATCAAGACGTACATCCTAGAAGAATGACTATCCCAACGGATTCTAAAAGTTGTGCCATGGACTACAGAGACCATTCCTATAGAAATGTCAATCTAGGACTATTTTCTAATCAAGTCATAGAGATCTGTCTCAACCTATATGCCTTAGAAAATATCGGTCCTGAACCATTTTCCTAATCGATCCACATTCTGTGCCTTGGGAAAAATACTAGTCCATGTCATGTCAACAAATTGTCACCCTGGACTATTCTCTTAAGAGAGAATACATGTCCGCCAGCAATCTATTCTATCTGGACCATTCTCTACCTGGAGAATGTTTGTTCACAAGCACATTGACTATTCATCTAGTTGATAATCATTTTCAACACTATTGATGGTCTACATGGAAATTAGAACAATCTCATTCAATAGAACACAACTGTGTCTATCCATAGTACTACACAGCCACAATCCAGTGGTACACTAAGACACCAAGTAGCACACAGCTACTTAATCAGTGACACATAGTCACAACTAGAGAACACATCCACCACAGTAGAATACATCTACTGTCCAGAGACATACAGTCTCCATAGCAATTATATCATCTGATATCAACCTGCACAAAAAAACAATGTCATGATATAAACTGAGATCTGGAAGAGCATCTTCCCTCAAAAGGTAAAAAATTAGTCATGAGCTATTGGACTATCCTTCTCAAGCATAGAAGAATAATTGTCCTGATTTTTTAGCCTGGACCATTCACCTATCTAGGCCATTCCTCCGGCACTAAACAAAGTGAAGCCTGGAGAGAATGAGTCTTCCCTAGGGAATACATGTCCCTGATTGTTGAACCTAGACCATTCACCTATCTGGGCCATTCCTCCAGCACTAAAAAAAGTGCAACCTGGAGAGAATGAATTTTCCCTAGGGAATGACTGTCGAGACCATTTCCTAAGTAAATTGTTGTCCTGCACCAACCTCCAAAACGGACCATTCTTCGAAACTGCTCACAATTGTGAGCTTCGAAAGAATGACTTTCCAGCAAGGCGGATCAGTCTTCTTGACCACTACTGAGAGTGACTTCCAAGAAGAGAGACTGTCCTAGACCATTCCCCCACACTGGCCACAAGGAGAATCGATATCTATGGTACATCAGAAATTCATCGAACCATTTTAATTACAAAAATGATCGTTCGATCTGAACCATTTTCCGAACTGGAAAATTCATGTCCGTCAAAAATCTCAAGCCACTTTCCGAACTGGAAAGGAACTGCTCATCCTGGACCATTTTTCGAACTTGAAAAATGACTGTCCATAAATAAATAGCACATCAGTTCTCCCTCTAAACCTGGGAGTCATCTCTTCCCTTTTAATAAGGAAGTTGTCTCCATGAGCTTCGACTTGTTTCTTGAGTACGCAAACTCTTTCATCTTGGGTAGAGGATTTACCAAAATGTCTGCTATCTTCTCATCTATGGAGATAGATATTGGAGAATCACTTCTCTTTTCTAGACTTCATCATGGAGAATGTAATGCTCTATTTCAATGTACTTCAGTCTTTCTGGAACACTAGTTTTCTCTGAAGGCTTCGTATATCTCTGATCATTATAGTATATCATAGTTGGATTTATCTCTTTTGTCTCCTACTTGCTCATAACATTGTGGCAAGGCTCAAACTGGAACATGCCCAAGTGGTACTTCTTCTGTCATGATGAGAGTTTGTCATGGATTATAAAACCATCATCCTGGACTTTTGAGTAACCATTCTGATACAATATCTCTGTTATATAAAGTTTTCACCACGCTTCTGCTATGCATTGGAAGCTCTGCACCAAGTTGTTTGAATCCATATAAGATCGTCTTCCATATGCATATGAGAGTCTCTTTCTAGTATATCTCAAAACCTTGAGGTTACTCTACATACACTTCTTGTTCAATTACTCTGAGGAGAACATTCCTTACATTCATTTGATGTAAACTCCAACCCATGGATATTACAAAAGAAATAATGGCTCGTGTAGAGGTATGTTCGGTTTACTGCAACAAGCAATCATCATAGTATTCTCCCTCTATCTGGGAGAACCTCTAGTTTTGAATCTCCCAGTGCTTCTATTCATAAGTCTTTCATACACTGTTCTTCATCACAACTTATGTTTCTTCTGCTTGATTGCTTCTAGTGGGTTCAAACCATGTTGGTAGTCTTGTGATTCTTGATATAATGACTGGTTGTTCTGGCTTTTCTTTCTCTCTTGTAATCTTCATGTTCTTCCTCATGTTTCTCCTTAGCTATTGGGTCCATGGAGTTTTCTATAGATTCCATGCCCTGAAGTTTCCAACTTTCTTCCTTTCATCATAGGATCATGGATATAGATCGACAACCAGTGATACTTTAAGTCTTATTTTCGAAGAAGGCTTCTTCTAAAGTCAAACTGGACACGTGTTTATTTTCATGGTTGCTACCATTGATGGGAACATGGGCAAATACTTCATAATCTTCACTGAATCATATTATCTAGGATTAGCTCCCTTCTAATACTTGCTTCATGCATGAATGTGTGCTCTTCTTTTGGAATTATATAATCAGCTCCCTCCATCTAAGAGAGTCCACACTTCTGTCTGCATCCTTATTGCCTTCTGCAAAGTGTCATAAGTCTTTTCCTTTTGATTGTTGACCTCTTTCGGTTTTTACTTCTTCTAGGTTTCTTCAAGTTTGATTCTGATTTCGGCAGTTGTTATAGCTTCCACAGAAGTTGTTACCAAGGATTGTCAATGTACTTCATCTTTCCATGTGTATTTCTTGTCTTAGAGTCATCGTGATATCAATCCTTATCTTTTTATTCTTCCATAGGTATTGTTTCTCTTTGAACATCTTATCTTCTAGGAAATAGATATGCAAGATATGTACAGAGACTATGTAAACATGGTATGTACAAGAACTATGAAGAATATTGTTACCTTGTCTTATAGGAAGAAGTTTGTTTTATCTTGCTTGGTCTTCTTTGAAGGTTTCCTTTCTTCGACAACTGATGCTTCATGTGTTTCCTTCCTTTTATTTAGCTCAGGACAATGATTCTTGTAGTGACCATATTTTTGACAATTGAAGCATTGTATTTTTGACATATATTTCTCTTGATTTGGCTTCTTCCTTGAGCCAAACTTCCTTTTATTCCTGAAATTCTTGAACCTTGTTGTGAAGGCTTGATCATCGTATTTCTTTTGGGGTTTCTCTTTTGCACTAATCCTTGATTCTTCTTGTGCACAACAATTCCAAAGTTCTTCAAATGTGGGATACTCCTTCCTTGTGTTCATGCTTGTGGAAAATGCATCCCATGTCTTGGGAAGACCATTGAGTACTATATTTACCAGTTCCTTCTCTGAAATGATCTCTTCAATCGCTTGTAGTTGATCTCTTAACTGAGATATTCTCACAAAGAATGATGTTATGATGTCATCATCATTCATCTTCATGTCACAGAGCTCATTCTTCAGACTCATTACTTGTTCAATGTTTCTGACTGAGAAGAGGTTTGTTAGGGCATCGTATATCTTCTTAGATGAGTCAATATGGGGGATGTAGGGTATCAAGTGGTATTTTATAAAGTCCACTATGATACTCATGGCATTGATGTCATTGTCATTGAACTTCTCCAAAACTGCAACGTTCTAAGGTTCCTTCTCTTTTCCTTCTTCGAACTGTGGTTCCACGATCTTTCCTTTCACGATATCCAACACTTTATTCTTGGAAGGGATGAGATCAATCCTTGTCTTCCATGCTCTGAAGTTAGAATCCCTTCTGACTTGTTTTTTAACTTCATATAGTTAGTCGTAATTGTTTTGACTTGGTCAACCCTTGATTTTGACCAAAAAAACAAACTTGACGTCTTAGCTTGCTGAGAGTACCAGGATATGTGCTAGGCTAGGGTGCACTAGGCTATCTAGAAATTAGGTCAATCTCTTCACTTAAGGTGCCTAAACAAGAGGGTTAGGGTTTTGTTTTTGCAGCAAAAACTGACTACAACTGCAACTGTAGCTGAGAAAATCCTCCCAATCTATCTTCCAATGGTTAGACTGTCTGAAGATAGTGTGGGCCCATAACCTGTTAGAAAGTAATGGATGTGCTTGTTTAACCATAGACAATATATAAATATTGTCACCCAACCATAGGCCAAATACACCCCCGAGCACCTTAACCTTGATAGAGAATGATTCTGGAAGAAAACCAGTAGCCAACCACGGCTAATTCATAAGGACAACCAAGACTGATCAGAAAGTCCAACCATAACCAACAAAAAGTCCGAGCCTAAACCAGGAAACCAGATTGTGCCAGCTTTCGGCTACACTGCTCCCCAGACTTGCGCACTAGCCCAGTTCCTATAGTGCACACTTCTTCCCAACTGCATTCTGAGCAGTGTGTACAAAATGAGGTCAGGCTACTTGTATTTATATTGTTTCCTGAGCTATCTAGGCCCTCTTCTCATTCTAGAGACTAAATACTTAATATTAATTATTTCCTTGAGCCGACTTGTAGTGGTGCAACAAGCGTATGTACGCAGGCATTATTGGTGCAGGGCGCGTACATCTTCAAAAAATGAGTTTTTAAGAAGAGCAACTCAGTGATGGCTTGGCAAAAAATGCAAGTAAGAGGGCCAAGTGCCAGGTATGCATATGTGGAGAAAATTAGGGTTATAACACTCATGAAGGTGTAAAAGTGGACCCTAACAAAATTAAAGCTATGAGGGAATGGCCAATTCCCAAAACCATGAAGAAACTTAGAGGATTCTTAGGATTGATAGGATACTACCGCAATTTTTTCAAGCACTATGATCAAATAATGGCACCTCTAACAACATTATTAAAGAAGGAAGCATTTTCTTGGACTCAAATGGAAACCAAAGTCTTTGAAAAACTTAAGGAGTTTTTGAGACCTCAACATAACCCCCCTTTATTTTTGACAAAAGTAAAGGTTCCCCCATTGATTCTTGAAAACTACTACATTCGTTTGTATTTGATTTTGTCTTGCTTGATTTGAAAGGATGGTTTGATGGTTTTCTTTCTTTGGTGTTTGGTTTTCTGCACTTCTTATAATCGATTCTTTTGATTTTATCTTCATGATATTATTATTTAGTGATATAATGTTGTTGGAACAAAATTATTAAGGAAATTTCATCCATACATCTAGTTTAATGATTATGATTTTGATGATGTGATTGCTACACCATGTAAATCTATGTTTCATCAAATTTTCTTGACATAAGTAATGATTGTGTCGTTTGAGACTCTTTGCTCTTTGGTCATTCAACATTGTTTGCATGCATATCTAAATATATTCAAGTCAATTACATGCATCAATTTGCTTAAAATCAAATTATCATGATATTTCGATAGTGTCATGACGAAACTGTTGAAAGAAGTGGATAGAGAATCCATCCAATCATGGGGTTTTATCTAGTTCAAGCTCCCATATCACTTTTATGATTTCTTCCTCCTCTATTTCTCTAATCAATGTTGTGTTGTCCTCATCTGTCACGAGAGAGGGGATCCCTTGGAGCATTACATCTATGGTGGCTAGGTCAACCTCCTCCTCATCAGTGTAAGGATCCTTGAAGTGTTTATAAGAAGCTTCCTTAATGGCCTCAGCTTCTGATAATTGCTCCCCATTCTCTAGGTTAATCTCTTTTATTATATTTCTCCACAATCTTGATCTCATTTGTTTATGAAAGAAAGAGGGTTTCTTTCCAATAGATTTCAACCATAGACTTCATGACTTTAGACACCATTGTTCCATGCCCTCTTTTCTATCTGCCTTATGTAATATGTCATGCAAATCTCTCTCTTCCATTAGTTATTTGTTTTGAAACCTCCTCCTTTTCCATTTTCACTTCGAGACTACTAAGCTATCGTTGAATGTAATATTTTTCTTGAGTTGGAGGAGGAATGAGTTTTTAGCCCATTCTTTTAACTCCCTCTGAACAACCCATAGTTTTGACCCCCAAACATAGGAAGGGGACTCCAAACCAGGAGATTTAGGAAAGATCCTATCAAATATTTTCCATCATCATCATCATCAAAAGTTAAATCTATGGTGAGACTTCTTGACCAGGGGTTAGTAGATTGTTTAGAAATCTACAGTGAGACTTCTTAATCGGGAGTTAGAAGATTATCTAGAGGTATTTTATTTTAGATAATATATATCACATTTTTAAGTATAGGGATGAAGATTTCCTTATGAATTGATCTTGTTGGTGTTACGTATTGGGTTAGAAGATTGTTGAGAGACATTTTATCTTTTTCATTAAAAACAAGAAGCAAAGTTTTAAATATAATGATGGAGATTGGATTTTAGATTTGATCTCACAAGTTAATTTAAGGGTTGTATCAACTTTCATGGATTATTATGAAATCAATTGGTACATGAGGTTGTAATGGAAGATTAAACAATGTCTTAAAGATGAATTTTCATCCCTCAACTAGTTATGGGACCTTTGTGTTTATAGGACTTTTGTGTATACATGACGTGATATCTCCACCATCTTCAATTTTCCATTTTAATAGAATTGTGTGTAGATAGTGTCAACAGTCTGCAACTAGTACTAGCATGAACTTGTGACTTGGAAAGGGCCAAGACATTCAGAAATACTCCCATATGAGGTCCCATGCCATGGGGATGCCTACACTTTGAGACTCATCACAGCAGGTCAATATTAATCAATCAACACGTACAGACTCTACCCCCTTTGGTTTTGAACATGTAATCTCCAAGGAGGAAACACATGTTCTTAACCATTAATCCTACTCAAGATGCACTCCACCATCTTCTATCTTCGAAGTGAAAAATCACGATCAAATGAGGACACTTTAGAAAATAGTTTATAAAATACAATCTTCAAAAATTTTAGAAAGTAGTGTGTGGTTTCTTATGTTTGTTTGATTGAATGGAAATTGTATTAATCTAATATATATTGTGTTTAAATACAAAATTCATTTTTGTTTTATTAAAAAAAAAAAAAATCCTTTAAACATCATACCAAATTTTTAGAGAAAGTTCTACATTGATTAAATGTAAATCAAAATGTATATGGAAAATCAATTTTTTATTGAAATTAAAGTTGTCGAATTCGTGAAGTATCTTGAATCATTTTGGTGGGATTCCATTTACAACTACCACTTTGAGGGGGAAGGTCGGATATTCTTGTCTTTTTCTCTATCCTTCAAGGGAAATTTTGATTCCTCAATTTGTACCTCTGGATAGGCATTGTTATCCTTCTCTAGAACAATTATTTGATAATTTTCTCCACCGATCATCCTCATTATTCAAATTTTTTTAATATGAATATGAATTTTTAATCAAAAAAATAATATTTTTAATTGACAAATTTCATTTTTATTGATTTATAAAAAAATTACAAAATTTACTCAACATTAATATAATATACATCCACAGCCCCCGAGGGGGAAGCTCAATTGGCAAGTGTCGTGATATGAAGTGTTATGTTCCATGAGGCTCAGAGTTCAAATCCCCTCGATTTACCCGTGCCTGGGGAAGGGACATACGCATGGCACATGGACGTTATAATGGTAGATCGGCCCAGTTGTCGATTCTGCCAAAGATAAAAAAG